>QFEY01002282.1:0-71045 GCA_003316435.1 Russula virescens | reverse complement strand
AACAAAGCATATCAGGGAGATCAGATGACATATCCATACACCATGATGTGAATCGCGATTGGAATGAGGCACAAATATATCCCTGGGATACAGAGAGGGCCACTAGTCAGCACGGTGTATGTGGGAGAAGTGGCAGGGATGACCATAGAGCAACGTTTGGCAGATTGCGCTTATCATCCTGCGACGGAAGGTTGGGTAGATGTCTAGAAGGTCCTGGAACGTGGCCCCCATTTCCGATCACTAGCGTAAACCCCAGGCGACGATACGAGAGGTTGTCGTGACGACCAGCTGCTTTTAAGGTATTAACCAGCGCGAAGCCGGCCCGCAAGGCATGCCTAGATTTATAAATGAGGACCTCCTTCAATTATAATATGGATATATGTCGAAAAGGGCCTCTCTTTGACACTGCTATTCAAGTTGTAATAGTATGAGCCTCCGTGGCAGTGATCTCTCACGCCATCGCGGCCATATTTTGAATGCCTACTACGTACGGTACCTGGCAGATTTTTCAAATTCTTGCATCGCTCTGGTTACATTCCGGCGGGATTTTGCTTGCGGCCTGGGCGTGCACAGGATGAACGTTCGATGAACACCGAATCGGATGAGCGCTGAGCGCTGAGCGTTGAACATGCATTGAATATTCGATACTATTGTATTTGGATTAGAGTCTGGATCCGCGTTTTTCCACAGGCACGTCGCACCTCGTGTCACCTGGTCCGATCCTGGCGGCCGTTAGCAACATAATATTATGAGGTGAGCGTTGAAACGTATATACATACGCTGGGTTAAAAATTGAAAATCTACGCAAGCGCCATACTAAGCAGGGTCTTCGCTTGAAACGCAGCTGCTTCCTTCACTCATTCCGGTGTCTCCTTCCAGAGAATTTAATGTGGCATAAATGTCAGTGTTTGGTGACCTCGTTGCTACATCTATCTGGCCCCCTGATGCAAATACCGGTCCATATGCGAAGCTCATGGATTTTATTGGTGAAGGTCGGCCTCCACGGACATCATCACATCAATAACGGCGCCAAAAGAGCAATATATGGAGTTGATGGAACGTTTCTTCTCCACGAATAGGACTAGGACGATCGGGTACATTTCCTAGCCGCCAAATTATGGAATCAGCGAGAACCTGAGGATTGGTTCTAAAAGCAATGACGTACTGTAAGCTGTACGTCCACGGGCCCGAATAAGTCGCTAAGTGCTCCGAAAGGGCTATTCGGGATAACAACAGAGGCCAAGGCCGTAAAGACAAACATGATAATGTAAGGCCCTGGGTCCCGCGTGCACAACGCGTGACCTAAGCGCATTCGGAACTTCGCTCACATCGCTCACGTCGCTTAGGATCGTTCTTCAATTCAACCACCATCGCCACACCGCCCCAGCACCGCAACGCGAAGGGACAAGCCCAATCGCAAACGCTCCCGCCGTCATCGCCGTCGTGCCAAGCGCGACCCTGACACTGCCGACACCGCCTCACGCGGGCCAAGGACTCTTTCTCTTATCCATTGCCTCTCCGAGTCACCTTCCCTTTCTCGTCCATATTGCTCTTACTTTTACTGCACAGCCATAGGTACGAACCCCTGTATAGAAACAGACCACCTGCAGCAAAATGGACAATCAATTCTGCCCTTCTTTGTCTTGTGTCTTCGCCCCGTGCTGCCGCTTTTCTTCCCCTTCCCCTCTCTCTTCTCTTCCCTTATTTCCGGACCTGAGTTCATTTAGTGGACGCACACCCATCGCAGCCGCCATACAACAACCCGCGCTTGTGCGGCAGCAAGGCGGAACTCACACCAATCAAAATATAAAGGACACTCGGACTCAACCAGGAGAGCCAGTATCAGTATCCTGTTTGCTTGTGTAGGGGTTCGGAAACTTATCCCAGTTGCCATCAGTACCTTACGGTAGTTCCTTTGTGCACACGCACTGGCGGCCAACAAAATGGGTTTCAAAGACACCATCGACGCAGACACACCAGGTCTTGAGAGCTATGATGGATGTAGCAAAAAGGTTGGTCGACAAGGAGAGCATCAGCTAAACTATTATGCTGATGGCTATTATGTCCTGTAGGGCCATATGATGGATCTGGTCTCCCTCGATCATGAACGGCTTGGCCCTCAGCGCGACCGTAAGTAGATAAATGACTAGAATATGTTCAAACGAGGAACAGGTCACAGTAAGGCAAAACAAGATCAAGGATGTTGATGACAGATCCTCACATCATGATGTTAATCACGATTAGAACGAGGCACAAATATATCCCTGGGATACAGAGAGGGTCAGTAGTTGGAGTATGTAGGAGAAGTGGTGGGGGTAACCATAGAGCAATGTTTGGCATATTGTGCCCACGATCCTGCGCAGGATGATTGGATATAAGTCTAGTAGGTCCTGGAATGTGGCCTCCATTTTCTGTGAACCCCAGGCCACGATATGAGAGGTTGTTGCGATGGCCAGCCGCCTTTAAGGTGTCACCAGTGAGAAGCTGGCTTGCAAGGCATGACTGTGTTTATAAATCAAAAGGGCGTCCCAAGGACACTGCAATTCAGGTTGTCATAATATGACCTTCCACCGCGCTGCCAGCCAGTAATCTCCCATGTTGTCGCGGCCATATTTTGAATGCATCATACGTACCATAGTCATCAGGAAAAACCTCCAGCGCTAGCGAGAGGTAATTGGCTCTAGCGAACACTAGCGAACACTAGCGAGAGATAATTGACTCCTTTGCCGAGAAAATTACATCCTTATCCAGGAATTATCTTTCGCTAGCACAGATTAGCCCGGGAGGTTTTCCCTGATGTACCTGGCAGATTTTTCAAATTCTTGCAACACCCCGGAACATTCCATCGAGACCTTGCTTGCCGGGGTGCACAGGATGAACTTTGAATCTTGAAAGGATGACCGTGAAACAGTGAACGTTCGATACTACTCGTACTGACACATCAGAGTCTGTCAGTGGATCTGCGTTTTCCAAATTTCCGACAGGCGCATACCCCACGTCACAACCTTTATCCCAGGATGCCTAATTCTCCATGAGATGGGGCCCATCACATCAGAGAGAGGGTACCTCGAGGTTGTGGTGGGTGACACGGCGATCGATATAACCAGGTCCCCCGATCATGACTCCATCTTGGTGCTGGAGACCTCAAAGCTAACACAGCCTAACAGTGTCATGTCATGGTGAGAGCAAATTGAATTCAGAGGCACGCCCGGGTATTCTAGTAGGACCAAAGTCATTCATTTCAAGCATGTCTTCAGGGATTCGTAGCAAGGGTAATGGAAGAAATTCGAAAATTCAGCTAAATACCACGCATTCCTGTGTGGTTTCATTAGATACTGCATACCTGGATGGTCTTCAATGTCATAACGGAAGTGTCGGTTCGTACGGGAATTCATTGCATTGTGCCGAAATTAGAGGCAAGGTGGCAAGTCCATGTTGAAATTGAGATAAGAGTCCAACTTTTTCATTTGACAAGTCAACGTCAACATCGAGGTCATGCTTACATAATCTGATTCTTTGCGTGGCGGGGCATGGAGGACATCCGGGTCCCGGGTCCACAGTGACAGCGTTGTCCATTTCCGAGCGCGGACAGTGCGCGGACGCAGAACTGCTTGCCCCACTTCTGTCTGTGTCGAAGCACTCCGCTTCCGCTCTTCATGTCGCGCCTGCCCCCTCGTCTGAATCTGACGAGCACCGCACCGACCCGCCCTGCCTCATCTGCCGGCGTCTGCCGATGCCACAAGACCGTGCATCACACTTCACATTGCCATCCCGACGCTTTAGTTTCCCCTTTCAGCCTCATTTCCTTCGCGCTGTATGGATACATGTCTGACGTTCAATATTTCTCCCTTTGTGGGGAGCCTTGAATGCCCCAGTTTCCCTCACCCAGATCCCTTTCGGCCCTCTTAGGGTGACCCCACAACATGACAAAGTCTTTGCAGCATAAAGAGCAGCCGAGCGAAGGCGACAAGTGGTTTTGAATGGTTCTCTAAGAGCAGAGACGGCAGGTGCGATGGCGACGATGTAGACGAGAGGTGGCATACAGAAGTAACGAGGTAGGGGGAAAGGTGGGGGTCGTACGAGACGGGAATTGTAGGCCTCTGACTCGTAGGTCGTAGGAGAAATCGAATGTGAGTTAGAAATAAGGCTTGATGAACCGTAAGGAAAGAGGGAGGCTGGCGTCGGCTGATGCATAAAGGAGAGTGGCACGGGTTTCGAGGTTTAGCATATAGTTGGCTTGCTCCGTGATATGAGGAGGGACGATCATGATCAGGTGGACGAGGGGAAGGGGCGTGGTGGTACAAGGACGATACAGATGTGGCGGGCGCTGTAGAGTGCTCGTTCCAAACCTGTGTGACCTCTTAGTATGCCAACTCTTTGATGCATACCTCTGACGCTAAACAGATCAAGGGTTATGTCGAGGGAAAGAAATAAAGGAGCCATTATAATATACACATGCTGTCAAGGTGCACGATCAAACAATATTGACAATCTAAGCAACCAACATGCTATGAAACTGCGTGCTCCTCGCTCGATACTTTGTGCCTTCCTGTGCTCATTTCCTCATCTCTTGGTTCCATGAATGTAACATGAATTTCGTCATTTGGTGGCTTCGTCGCTAAATCTATATGCCCGCCTGATGCAAGTACCGGCCCGGGCGCGAAGCTCATGGATTCCATACGACCCCCGCGGACGTCAGTAATGGTACCAAACGAACCAAACGTGGAGTTGAATGAGCGGTTCTTCTCCACGAGTAGGACTACGACGATTGGATACATTCCCTGCCGCCAAATCACGAAATTAATATAATTCAAGGGTGACACCTTAGAAGTTGTCACGCACTACAAGTTGTGCATTCATGCGCAGGAACACGCTAGAAATATCTTGGAGTCCGGAGCTCAGGCAAACGACGATAGAGATCAAGCTCGCGATCTGAAGAGAATAATAAACCGTGGCAGCCCGTGCTTGTACACCAAGGCGTGACTTACACCAATCAGGATATAAATCACACCCGACTCGACCAGGAGAGCCAATATCTTGATTGCCTGTCTAGGAGTTCTGACGCCGATCCCGCATTCCGCCATCAATTTGCGGTATTTCCTATGGTAGGTGCGTGTCGTGTTGCCAATCAAGGCTCAATCAACCAAAAAAATCCAGAAGACGTCATGGACATGAACGCACCATGCTTTGAGAGCTATGATAGACGTTGCAAAAATGTTGATTAACAAGGAGAACGACAGATAAACCAACTGGATGTCGCTGTCGCTGGAGATGGTTTCGAAGACTACCCGGCCCTTCTCCTCCCACACAGCCCCGATGACAGCTAGTACGACCACTGCCAGGTAAATGACTGGAATCTGTTCAGAGGAGGGACAGGTCATGATGAAGCAAGAGAGCGCACCGGTGTTGATCACAAGCATGACAACCGGGATCACCAAGACAACTTTACTCTGGTCAGAACACAGGACCCAAGCCCTCCAGACGATGATACCGTCGGCGATAATATACTAAATCAATATCGCAGGATGCGTGTCAGCTCACGAGGAATGCTTGCGGAGGATGTGAAGGTACGATGCCAGTGCTATGTACTTTACCGTACTGACGTTGATGAGAAAAATGTCATCGAATATCTCCAAACGATAAATCACCGACAGAAGGCCAGTCTTCAACATACGGGCAATACAAGAGGAAACGTCGTCGCTGTCGTAGCATGCCC
Source organism: Russula virescens (assembly GCA_003316435.1). Classification (NCBI taxonomy): domain Eukaryota; kingdom Fungi; phylum Basidiomycota; class Agaricomycetes; order Russulales; family Russulaceae; genus Russula; species Russula virescens. The sequence goes on along the minus strand of QFEY01002282.1, from coordinate 65,329 downwards.
CGGCGCTGCTGCCCCACCAGTTGACGAATATAAAGGTTAAGATGACAGAGAAGATCCACGCCACTGTCGATAAGGCGAATATGAAAGTGGCGAGGGCGAGGAGCCATTTCCGTCCTCGACTTTGGAGTCCATTCATGCTGTCCCATAATAAAATTCCTTGAGAAAAAGGCGTATCAAGTAGATCGGATGACAGATCCTTACACCATGAGGTTAATCGCGATTGGAACGAGGCACAAATATATCCCTGGAATACATAGAACGTCGGTAGTCAGCACAGAGTATGCGGGAGAAGTGGCAGGGATAACCATAGAGCAATGTTTGGCAGATTGTGCTTATGATCCTCCGCTGGACGAATGGATATGTGTCTCGTAGGTCCTTGAACGTGTTCTCCATTTTCTATGACTAGCGCAAACCACAGGCTACCACGATATGAGAGTTTGTAGTGACGGCCAGTTGCCTTTAAGGTGTTGCGCGAAGCTAGCCTGCAAGGCATGACTAGGTTTATAAAGGGAAAGGGCGTCCCAAGGACACTGCAATTCAAGTTGTAATAATATGAACCTCTGCAGCGCCAGTGATCTCTCACGCTGTCGCGGCCATAGTTTGAATGGGTAATACATACCATACCTGACAGATTTTTCAAATTCTTGCATCGCCCTGGTTACATTCTGGCGAGACCTTGCTTGCCGGGGTGCACAGGATGAACTTTGAATCTTGAAAGGGTGTCCGTGAAACGTTGGACGTTCGATACTACTCGCACTGACACATCAGAGTCTGGACCCGCGTTTTCCAAATTTCCGAAAGGCGCGTCGCACCCCGTGTCACGATCTTTGGCCAGGCACAGGATGCCTAATTCTCCATGAGGTGGGGCTCATCACATCAGAGAGCGAGTGTACCTCGAGATTGTGGTGGGTAACACAGCGAATGATGGTAATCGTGTCCCTGACGACATAGCAATCGCAGAAGAGAAATTTATTCTGTGAGTTGTACCTCTAAAGCATATCGGAGTCACGCCCAACGCACCTCAGGTAATCATTAATCATGGCTTCTAACACGACAGTGTCATGTCATGGTGAGGGTAAATTCGACTCGGAGGCACGCCCGGGCATTCTAGTAGGACCAAACCTTAGTCGTCCCAATTGTCCCTCATGTCAAGCATAGCCTCGCGGATTCGTAGCAAGTGCAATGGAAGAAATTTGCTGAGTACCATGCGGCATTCCTGTTTTGCCAACTCCGGGCCGATGGTCCGTGTCGAGGCGCATGCATACCGGCAGTTGCCGGTTGCCAGTGGCTATATCCGAGCCGCTATACTGTATGCAGTCCAGTCATGTCAGCAACGTGCTGTGGTAATCCCTCGAAAGCGGCTGTTTGTCGTAGCCTCACCCTCTCACACTGGACCATACGTATCATTTGCCAAAGGTTGTTCTATGGTCAATACATTTCTCTCACGTGGTCCGGCTGGCCGCTTACCCTTCCATATAGTATCCCAGGGATATATTTGTGTCTCGTTCCCATCTCGGTTCACGTCATGAAGTAAGGGATTTCTTGTCCAATTTTACTCGGTATCTACTTTTTCTCCAGGGAGTTGCGTGATGGAACGGCAATTGACTCCGGACTCGATCACGGAATTGGCTTCTCATCATGATCACGATCGTGGTTGTGACGTCCACTGTATTGGATCATATCTATTGTCTCCTCGTCATCGGCGCATACATTGTCACTCGCAAACTGCCGAACTGGTTGCCAATGCCCAACACCATCCTTCTCATCAATGTCAGTGCAATTAATGCTAGTACAATACTGTATAGTCCAGAGTGCTGGCCTCGTACTTACTCTCATCATCTACGAGCATCCCTCGTGAACCGACCCATCTCCCGGAATCTTTTATTTACTATATTGTCACAGACGGCGTCGTCGTCTGGCGAGCTCGTGCCCTGTGTTCTGGTCAGAGTAAGGTCGCTCTGATACTTCCGGTGGTCTTGCTTGCAACCAACAACTTTCCTTGACCTTGCTTTTCCTAGCCATATGACCCGTCCCTCCTTTGAATATTATTCATGACGTTTACACGCTGACGGTCGCAGTGAGGGTTGCCTTATTTACGAAAAAGGAGTCTGGGCGGCAGTGCATCACATCCTCCTCATCCACGTCAACCAAGTGGCTCACCAGACGTTCTCCTTGATCACCAAATTCTGCCACATTTATTATAGCCCTCAAACCCTGGTGCGTCCTAGTCGACGGTGTTTTCGGAAAAACCGCCCTGATTGACGACATGCGCGTATACATAAGGTAATACTACAAGCTGCTCGTTGCAAGGAGGCTCAGTATCCTAACCTCTAGTCACCACAAGCAGTCAGGATATTGGCTCTCCTGGTCGACTCCGGTATGCTATACATTTTGATTGGTGTACTACGTTCCGCCTTGCTGCACAAGTGAGGGCTGCTGCGATCTTTCTCTACAGGTTACGGCCTTGGCCTCTCCTGTCATACAACTACCCTTCGGAATGCTTAATGACTTGTCCATGCCCGTGGCCGTACAGCTCGCGGTGCGTGAAAGCCCTTCAAGAATAACTCTTGAATTGTATTAATTACATACTTTGATATATACCCCGGGCCAATTGTCGTAGTCCTACTTGTGGAGCAGAACCACTCGCTTAACTCCGCATACTATCCATTTGGTACTCACTGTCCGTGGAGGTCAAGCTTCACAAACGAGACCCATGAACTTCGCCCTTGGACCAGTAACTGTGTCGAGCGGCTAGATAGATGTAGCGACGGAACCTCAAAATAATGACATCTATGTTCATGTTTCATTCAGACCCATGTTAGAACCGGGAGACACGGAAATGGAGGCAAGGAGCAACGTCTCGAGTGAGAAATCCGCGCATTGCTATGTGGATTTTTGGTATCTAGTATTGTACTAGAAATTTACTACTCTCAGGCCATGTAATTTGGCCTGTACGTTTCATGCCCACAAATTATAAGTTCAGTGTTATAATTGTTCCTTTATTTACTCCCTCAATACAACTCTTCATACTAGTAATCGATGGTCCCAACTCCAACATTCGCACGCACATGTTGCGGCTTGACGTTCAAGTTATCCCGCCGAGTAAATAGGACATCAAATTCAAGTAATTGCTACCATTGGAATCTCGTTGGGCAACTTGGGCATCAGTGAAAACACGTTTTTACTTGGTGTCTCTTCATAATAGTTTCCAACACTTTTTAAACTCGGAATGCTTTTGAAGCCTGCTTGACAACAAATTAAGTGGATCGAGAGTAGTTTAAGCGGATCGAAAACGGATCGAGTGGATCAAAAGCATTTCAAATGGGTCATGCGAAAAAAAATGTGTTGCCAAAAGAAAGTGTAAGCAAAAGCATGTTTTCCTGCTGGCCGCCGTGAGTCCCGTGACTCACCACTCACTACATTGTTAAAACCTGAGATGACAAAGATGAATCTGGTTGCGACGCCGTAGTCTGACCCTACCGCATTCAACGTTTAAACATATCTCCCATGCAAGAATTTGAATGTTTGGTCAGCTACGGTCGGACAGCGTGAGAGGTGATCACGGGCGGCACGCGCTCGGGTTACGCCACCGTGATGGCTCGAGGCAACGAGGCCTTAATGAGGTCTGAACGTTGACCCGCCAAGACTAATATAGCTGTGCTGTTCATATGCACGATCGACTGCGTCACCGTTGCCAGACGTGATACAGTAGTACCCTAGGGTCCTTGGGGGATCTTCTCTTTGGAATATGTCATTACCAAGGGAATTGGCCATGCCCTGAGGATCCGCTTGAGCAGCATGCTAGTAGCATAAAAGGCGTTTGTTCGTTACGACACCCCCTCAAATACGCTACTAGTCATAGAGCATGGCATCGTTTGCTCTACTAGAGGGCAATTCAATCCATAGGCTCCCGTACAGGATCCTAAGCTTAATATGCCAAACACTGTTCTATGGTCAGCCCTCCATTTATCCCGTGTAGTCTGTGTTGGCTGCTGACCCTCCCATCTTGTATCCCACTCCACCCAGGGATATACTTGTGTCTCATTCCCGTCTCGGTTCACATCATGGTGTAAGAGATTCTACTTGCAATTCACTTGGTACTTTTGCTTTACTCAAGGCATTTCGCGCCGATGGACCAGTACCAATGGCCTTCAAACTCGATCACGAAAATGGCTTTTCGCCATGACTACTTCCATGTTCGCATTATCGACAGGGTATTGGATCTTGTCCGTCATCGTCGCTCTTCTTGCCCTTGACACACGGTCCGCTGTCGCTCGCCATTTTGGGATCTGGCTGCCGATGTTCAGCGCCATTCTTCTCGTCAACGTTAGTATTGTGCTGTACCGGGCTCGTACCTCATCTTCGAGAATCCCCGTAAACTGATCTCTCTCCCCAAACTTTGATTCAGTATATTGTTGCCGACAGCGTCATCGTCTGGCGCGCTTGGATCCTGTGCTCTGACCAGAGTAGGGTAGTCTTGATGTTTCCTGTAGTCATGCTTGCAATCAACACACGTGCGTTTTCTTCCCTCTCCTTTATCTTGCTTTGGCTTACCGTGACCCGTTCCTCTTTGAACATATTCTAGTCGTTTACCTGCTTACGATCGCGCTGAGGGCCAAGCTGTTCATGACCGAGGGACACCGGATCCATCATATTGCTCTCCAGAACGTAATCGCCACCAGCGTAATAGTTTATCTGGTGCTCTCCTTGTCGACCAACATTTTCGCCACGTCCATCATAGCTCTCAAGACCTGGTGTGTCCGCGTCGATGGTGTCTTTAAAAAACATTTTGTTGACTGTGTGTGCCTAAAGGAAATACCGCAAGTCACTGATGGCAAGTGGGATGAGTTTTCGAACCCCTACACAGGCAATCATGATACTAGTTCTCCTGGTTGAGTCGGGTGTCCTTTATATTGTGATCGGTGTAAGCTCCGCCTTGCTGCCGCACAAGCGCAGGTCGTCATGAGCTCTTTTTTTGTCACTTTAGGTCGCGGCCTTGGCCTCTGTTGTTATTCCGAATGGCCTGCCTTTCGGAGCACTTAGCGACATATTCATGCCTGTGAACGTACAGCTTACAGTGCGTAATAGCCTCTAGAGCCAACGCTCAGATTCTCACTAATTCTATAATTTGGCGGGTAGGGGATGTACCCGATCGTCGTAGTCCTACTCGTGGAGAAGAAGCGCTCAATCAACTCCACATACTCTCCTTTTGGTGCCTTTATTGATGTCCGTGGGGGCCAACCTACACAAACAGAACCCATGTGCTTCGTACATGGACCAGTATCTGCATCAGGGGGCCAGATAGATTTAGCAACGAGATCACCAAATAGTATCATTCGTGTCACACTCGGCTCACTGGAATCAGGAGACACTGGAATGAGTGAAGGAAGCAGCTGGGTTTCAAGCGAGGGCCACGATTAGCACGGCGCTTGCGTACATTTTCAACATCTAAGCTAGTGTGCTGTATGCGTTTCAACGCCCACCTCATAATATTATTACCAGCGGTCGGGATTGGATTAGGTAACCAAGAGCGTCCGAGTCAGGATGCCTTGATCGTAACACTTTGAATGTAGTGTCTGTCACCTCTCTGATGGGAAGGAAACGAAGCCCGGATCACACCAATGCTGTCAGCTTGTTTCCATTTCAAGTGCGGTTGGCATTTAAATGAGGGGTGAGCTGAAGGCTGTCCAGTATTTGAGATGATCGCGTGTGTCAAGGGCAACTGAATTGTAGCTTGGTGGGGATAGGGATTGAAGCTCGCGGCGTTGCTTTTGGCCTTGTTGGTCTCACGTGCCAGCGGCACTCTGGGTTTGTCATCGGCAATTCGATGCACTGCACGAAGCGCTTTGCCCTGTCAATCCTTTCATGTCTTTTTCTTACAACAGACGCTGTCTGCATATGTATATCCCACTCTATTTAGGGGCGAAGGATCGCTTGTCGATTGGTTAGATGATAGGTGGTACAAGTTCCATGTGTCCCGCCCTGACCTGAGGGTGAAACATACAGAGAGGCGGCTAGCATAGGAATGCTTTTGTGAGCTATGACAATTGTCTGTTGTAAAATGGCTAATTTCTTTTAGGTACCCATTTGCATATTCCGTCGTCATCCTCCCAGTCTCCGTCGCACGTTAATTGTAGTATACCCACAAAGACATACTGTCCGTGGCCATGCTTTTTGGACAATCTACATTCAACCTCTCCGGAGTCATCAATGTACTCTTGTTCCTTATTATCCTACCCCAACTTCCGCTTTTCGCGCCTCCCGATAACCCTGCCGAACCCAAGGCACAAATACCTCATATGAACACAGCCTCCCTCCCCAACACGGTTCAATGCGATCACGGTCCGGGGGTGATGCTGAAGAGTGGTTGGGAACCTTAGGCTCGATGGCTCTAGGGACAACAAAGCATCATCTTACATATCAGATGACATTTGACCTGGAGCTAATTATGGCGTGAGTGAACGGATGGCATCCCCTTAAGCAGGGCTCCGTCTGTATTGGTTGTATGATTTCATTGATGTTATGCGGTATGTGCTAACGGGCTGTCCACATGTAAGGTATATACTCCAAATAGGGCACTCAGATATACCTGGATGGTCTTCAATGTCATGACGGAAGAGCTTGTTAGTACGGGAAGTCGTTGCGGTGTGCTATAGGCAAGAGATGTCGTGCTTATGTAATCTGATTCCCTGGCCGGCAGAAACGATTTTTCATGATTCTTCATGGCGTGCGTTTAACATGCAGTGCAACTTCCACATTACAGCAACATCACGTGAATAGTCCTGCCAATGGTTGTCCGCCTTACTGTGGCATCTGGGGGCAGTTCCCATTTTCGCTGTGCTTGATACCCAGTTCCCTGGTGCAGTTCATTTTCTTCGCTGCTTTAAAAACCATGTCGAGGCCTGAGCAATATCACCCAATCATTTCTTTTTATCTAAATCACCCCCCCCCCCATACATTATGACCGCACTCGAAGGCGTCAACGGTACTACCTGTGATGCATGGCAGTATCAACAGAGCTTGTCATCTCACACCAGTCTCGAACCCTCCATCTCATGCCTAACACATGGTCAGACTATTGGTTTGGCGGTAAGCACACGATTTCTCACTTTCTCTATCCTCAACATCGTTTCCTAACGTGGCCTTCGTATAGATGACAGCCGAGGCGTCCTTCATTAGTCTTGTTTGTGTACTCACTATGTTCGTTCTAATTGCGGTATGTCCGAACGTTCATGCACGCGGTTGTCCTGTTTGACCTAATTCCGTACAGAGGAATATCCTACGTCATCGAAAGGCACTCCAAAAGGGTGAACTGAAATTGCCTGGGACTCATGCTGACGTTTATATGGTATGTTTTCGTGATGACCAGTTCTATCCTTCCAAGTCATTCGTGATGCTGGTCGCGTGATAGCTCTCCCTTTTTACATTCGATATCATCCAAGCTATCGGTGGCATTCTCAGTGTCAGATGGGCTGGAAATGGGCGAATCACAACGGGATCCTATTGCTCAGCACAAGGTATTATCAAACAGATAGGTGAACTTGGCATCTCTTTTATCACTCTTGTGAGCCTCCCCCTCCCTTTGTCACCGTCTCTGGATTTGAATGTGTTGGGGAACACCTTGCTAGATTCTTGCGGTCCACACGTTCGTTGCAGCCCTGTGGGGAGTAGGAATCAAAGCGCGTGGCTTCGCGTTTGGTTTTGTTGGCTTCACATGTGTCTCCATCGCGCTCTGGATTGGTATCGGCAATCGGACCCATAAGAATTATATCGCGCCTTCACCTGTGGGTTATCTCAACTGCTTATCTCCTCGTATGGCTTCCTCATCACTAATACTATCGAGATAGTATTGGTGCTGGATCAGTCCTCGATTTAGTGTCGAGCGGTTGGCCGGGGAGTATATCTGGTTGTGGATAGCATTATTCACTTCGGTGGTTATGTATGTTCCACTGTATTTATGGGCGGAAGGTCGCTTGTCGATTGGTGATAGGTGGTACAAGTTTCGCCTATCGCGGCCCGACCAGAACGTGGAATATGCGCAGAGGCGGGCTAGCCTAGGAATGCTATTGTGAGCCATGACCCTTATTTCTTGTAAATTGACTCACAATTTCCTTCAGTTACCCACTTGCATACTCACTCGTCGTCCTCCCTCTGTCCGTTGTACGTTGGCTGTATAGCCACAAAGACATACCCTCGGGAGCGTTCTTTTTTGGCCTCACTATGTTCAACCTCTCCGGTGCCATTAACGTGCTCTTGTTCCTAGTCATCCGACCTCGACTTCTACTCTTCATCCCTCCCGAAGATCCTGCCGAATCCGAAGCACAAATATCTCATCAGAACACGGAATTCATAATACAGCCAGACATGGCTCAATACGAACGCAGTCCGGATACGACGGGGGTGGAGCTGGTGGATGACACGGAAAAACGGTCTTGGGACTTTACGTTTGAAGGTTCCGGGAAGCGTGGGGCACCGTCTCGCGTTGGTTCAACGCAAGGATCAGATTACATTTGACTGGAATGGTATCAGTAGCGGGATTCCTTATTAAGCCTTAATACAATTTGTGTAGTGATCTTTGTGGTGAGGAATTGATACTTGACAAATAACGGTGGCGCTCTTTGCCTGACTCATCTCAACACACTAGACTACTGCAGTCAGCGAACTTGTAGATGCCAAGAAATTGTCACGGTGTATCCTAATACGCACAGGAATGTCGTGAGTCAAACATGGCTTTGTGTTCATTGTGCGACAGACTTTGTGCTCTCACTATGACACTGTTGGTCTGTGTCAGCTCTGAGGTCGTCAGCACGAAACATGAACCCATGATCACCTGGGGTGCGCCGAGCGTGGCTCTAGTATGCTTTGCGGAGGTACAACCCACAGAGTAAATTTCTCCTAAGCAATCGCTATGTCGTGGGGCACCTGATTACCACCATTCGCAGTGTCACCCAACACAATCTCAGGGTACGCTCTCCCTTTGATGTGGTGGGCTCCGCCTCATGGGGAATTAGGCAGCCTGAGCCAAAGTTGTCACCAAGTGCGTGAAAATTCCTTGATTGATCGTAACACTACAAATACAATACCTGTTACCCATCTGATGGGAAGGAAAAGAACACGGGATCACACCAATACTGTCACTCTGTTGCAGTGTCCCAAGTACCATTGGTATTTAAATGAGAAGCGAGCTGAAGGCTGTATACTATTTGTTTTGTGCCAAGAACTGTATGAGTGGTCCGCGAACTTCCGGGCCGGAGTCTCGGACTCACAACTTCGGTTTCCACCACCATTAGCCCCTCTGCCCGCAGTGTAGCCCCCAATTCTATTTGTTTTCATATTGGACCCTATGTAATAATGGAGAATTGACGAGGCCATGGTCTGGTTTGTCCTGATTTTAGAGTGTCACTGGCCGGCCGCCAGGTTCCCTGTTCACAGTTCACCGGCTCATCCGCAATGACCGGCCATCCCCATCCATCAACATAGACGACCCATGCGACGTCCGAAGCCGCAACCTATTTTTCACTTGCAGAAGAAGCCGTGGCATGGTCACTGTCCTGTTGAGGGATGCCTGACGGTTGCTAGCCCCACCCCGCCGGCCGAGAACACCCAACTACTACTAAGAAAGAAGGGGATATGACAGGTAGGTCCCATAACATGGATCCAATATTTTACAAACTAACGCCACAGATGGAAAGCTTGGATGACCCCATTCATCGAATATTTCGCAGACCGTACTGTACTGTGTGTTCGGTCACAAGGCCCAAAGTTATTCAACTACTCATGCAGAGAGCTGTGGGGTTGCGTGCTATGACTCAGCCAGCGACAGAAGGGTTCCTTGGTACGTGATTGTGTTGTGGATACATCATGGCTCTTGATCGCTATCTCTTCAGTTGGGGTTCGAAAAGGGATCCCTTCTCCCACTCGTACACATGAATCCGACGCTTCGGCATATTGGATTGCAAGATATTCGGAAACTATTCATGATAACTCCGGATCCCGCTTTCATCGTCTAGAATACCGGCAAAAAGTCCCCAACAGGCAAATCTTTGCGGAGCATGTCTTTGCCGTAGCAGGAAGCAGGCGATATTAGCAGAGGCTGCACACCTAAAAAGTATGTTCCTACTCGGGACCTTGCCGGTACAAATAGGCATAAATTATCACGCAGTGCCAATGATTTCTATTAACACTGGCAGTGATGTTCATAGGTTTGCTCGTATAGAAATTTCGAGGGAAATACGACACATTTTAAAATATCCAATCAGGTTGCGTTGTGATTGGTGCATGGATCGCACATAGTTAATATACGCGTCGCAGGCAATGCCAGTGCAGTGTGCCCGCATATAGTGGTTGTATTGCTTTCGCTTTCAAGAGTTATCTATTATGTCCCTTACAGTAGGCCTGGACTAACAGCCAAGTGCGATATCAGGCAACATAGCGAATTACATGTCACGCCCCAGGAACAACTCTGATGGTTGCTGATTCGTTCACCAGAGACCTGGGCTTATCCCCAGGTCCAAATCGATTTGCACGGGACCCTCCTGCTGGTGGCTATAGCTGCCCAGAAGACATGCTGTGAAGTAAGTTCCTCACTTGGAGTATGTTGGGAAGAATGCTGATATTATAACCCTGGAAATTGGCTCAGCACTCGGTACTATTCTATGCTACCTTGACGGTACGTAGTACTAGATGATCATGTATCGCAATTTCTGGTAACATTGATCACTTTCCAGCCAGGCACAGCTTGCCAACACTGGTGGTCCTCGTTGCCAAAATGGATCCTCCCTGGCCTCTGTGCTCTCTTTACCGCGCGGCTTAATCATCGTCGCACAGCGGGCTTATTAGACTCCTGTTCCAGTTCTTCCAAATTCAACGAATTTTATATTCACCTCTGGTATCAATGCTGTGTGACCCCTATGGCATCCTCTGAACTATCCTCGTTGTCCGCCTCACTGGCACCTTCATGGTATTAGACTCCTGTTCCTGTTCTTCCAAATTCAACGAATTTCATATTTATCTCTGGTATCGACGCTATGTGACCCCCATATTTGCATTCTGCGAACTGGTATCCTGAGGACCCTCGCCTGTCGTTCCTGGCGCCCTTTCTTCATTGCTTTAAAAACCATGCTGGAGGCTTGAGGATACACTCAATAGCTCTTTTCATCTACATCCACAGTTATAGAGATGACCGCACTCAACGGCGTCAATGGAACTACCTGTGATGCACAACAATACCAGGAGTCCATATCTAGTCCCAATCCATCAATCACGTGCTTAACACATGGCCAAAGCATTGGATTAGCAGTATGTACATGGTCATTCTATTCTGTATTCAATGCTCTTTCCTAACCCAGCTTACCAACGTGCGTATAGCTAGGTGCAGAGTCGTCTTTTATCAGTTTCTATTGTGTGCTTGTCATGTTCCTTCTAATCGGAGTAAGTGTCTACTCGCTTCTTGACTCGCGTTCACCTGATTGTCCAGTTGAGGCTGATTTAATCATGCTGGATTTGCCTACAGAGGAATCTTCTACGTCATCGAAAAGCACTTCAAAGGGGTGACCTGAAATTGCTTCGTGTCCCTGGTGACATTTACATAGTACGTCTTTGTAATCGCCAGTACTCACGCCACCTATCATGATACTGATTTGTGACAGCTCTCCATTTTTATCTTCGATATCATTCATGCAATGGGTGGTATCCTTAATGTCCGATGGGCTCACGATGGGCAAGTCTTCACGGGACCCTACTGTTCAGCCCAAGGCATCATCAAGCAGATAGGTGCACTTGGCACTGCGTTGATAACTCTTGTTTGTCTTCTCCCCTGTTGTCATCCTCCTCAAGTTTGAAATATTTGGCGCATGCTCTGTCAGACACTTGCCTTCCACACGGTCATTTCAGCTTTGTGGGGTATAGGGATTGAAGCACGCGGCGTTGCTTTCGGCCTTGTTGGTCTTACCTGGACTTTCATTGCGCTCTGGGTCATCATCGGTAATGCAATATACAAGAATTATGAACTGCCTACTCCCGTGAGTTATTTCGACTGCTATCCTTTCATATCTTTTTCTCACGACGGATGCTGTCTGCATAGTATTGGTGCTGGATCGCTACTCGATTTACAGGAGAACGCCTAGCCGGGGAGTATATCTGGATGTGGTTAGCATTGTTCACATCAGTGGTAATGTATATCCCACTGTATTTATGGGCGGAGGGTCGCTTGTCGATTGGTGATAGGTGGTACAAGTTCCATCTGTCCCGCCCTGACCTGAGGGTGAAATATACAGAGAGGCGGGCCAGCCTAGGAATGCTTTTGTGAGTTATGACAATTGCCTGTTGTGAAACGGCTAATTGAATTTCGTTTAGGTATCCACTTGCATATTCTGTCGTTGTCCTCCCAACCTCCATTGCACGCTGGTTGCCTACCCACAAAAACACACCGTCAATAGCCATGCTTTTTGGACAGTCTACGCTCAACCTCCCCGGAGCCATCAATGTACTCTTGTTTCTGATTATCCGACCCCGACTTCTACTCTTCATCCCTCCCGAAGACCCTGCTGAACCCGAAGCACAGATATCTCATATGAACACTGCCCCCCTCCCTGATACGGTTCAACGCTATCACAGTCCAGGAGTGACGCGGGTGGGGTTGGTGGGTGACTCGGAAGAACGACCCTGGAACCTTACATTCGGTGGCCCTAGGGACAGCGAAGCACCAGCCCAGATTGGCTCAATGCAAGGATCAGATGACATTTGACCAAAAGGCAACGTATCTACTTATGGTATGAGTGAACGAATAGCATCCCCTTAAGCAGGGCTCCGTCTGTATTAGTTGTATGATTTCATTGATGTTATGATGTGGTATTTACTAACAGGCTGTCTGCCTGTAAGATATATACACCAAGTAGGGTACTCGGATCTACCTGGGTGGTCTCCAATATCATAATGAAAGACTTGGTTAGTACGGGAAGTCATTGCAGTGTGCCGAAATTTCGAGGCAAGACCATGTTGAAATAAGGCTCGGAATCCAAAATATTCGCACATACAGTAGACCGCCACACGTCGTGCTTACATAAACCGGTTCCTTGACATCAGGTCACACAGAAACTTTGTCGCCCCACGCCCCTGATTACTGTGTCGTGTCGATAATTTTTATGATTCATCGCATGCCATGCAGTGCAACTCCCACATTACAGCAGCATCATGTGAACAGTCCTGCCAATGGTTGTCCGCCTTACTGCCTCCTTCATGGCATCTAGGGGTAGTTCCCGTTGCGCTCTGCTTGATACCCAGCTCCCTGCCAGTCCCTGGTGCTGCGGTACATTTCATTTTCTCGCTGCTTTAAAAACCATGTCGAGGCCTGAGCAATATCACTCGATCATTTCTTTCATCCGAATCACCCCCCATCCATTATGACCACACCCGAAGGCGTCAACGGTACTACCTGTGATGCATGGCAGTATCAGCAGAGCTTGTCATCCCACACCAGTCTCGAACCCTCCATCTCATGCCTAACACATGGTCAGACTATTGGTTTGGCGGTAGGCTCACGGTTTCTCACATCCTCTATCCTCAACATTTGTTTCCTGATGCGGCTTTCGTATAGCTGACAGCCGAGGCGTCCTTCATTAGTCTTGTTTGTGTACTCACTATGTTCGTTCTAATTGCGGTATGTCCGAACGTTCATGCACGCGGTTGTCCTGTTTGACCTAATTCCGTACAGAGGAATATCCTACGTCATCGAAAGGCACTCCAAAGGGGCGAACTGAAGTTTCTTGAGAGTCCCGCTGACATTTACATGGTATGTTTTCATGACTACCAGTGTCTATCTTTCCAACTTGAGGTTATTCACGATACTTGTCGTGTGATAGCTCTCCCTTTTTACATTTGATATCATCCAAGCTATCGGTGGCATTCTCAGTGTCAGATGGGCTGGAAATGGCCAAATCACAACCGGATCCTATTGCTCAGCACAAGGTATTATCAAGCAGATAGGTGAACTTGGCACCTCTTTTATCACCTTTGTGAGCCTCTTCCCCCCCTTTGTCACCGTCTCTGGATTTGAATGTATTGGGGAACACCCTGCTAGATTCTTGCGGTCCACACATTCGTTGCAGCCCTGTGGGGAGTAGGAATCAAAGCAAGGGGCTTCGCGTTTAGCTTTGTTGGCTTCACTTGTGTCTTCATCGCGCTCTGGGCTGGCATCGGCAATGGGACCCATAAGAATTATAACGCGCCTTCACCTGTGAGTTATCTCAACTGCTTATCTCTTCATATGACTTCCTCACCGCTGATGCTATCTATAAAGTATTGGTGCTGGATCAGTCCTCGATTTAATGGCGAGCGCTTGGCCGGGGAGTATATATGGTTGTGGATAGCATTATTCACTTCGGTGGTTATGTATATCCCATTGTATTTATGGGCGGAGGGTCGCTTGTCGATTGGTGATAGGTGGTACAAGTTCCGCCTAATGCAACCCGACCAGAACGTGGAATATGCGCAGAGGCGGGCTAGCCTAGGAATGCTATTGTGAGCCATGACCCTTATTTCTTGTAAATTGACTCACAGTTCCTTTCAGTTACCCACTTGCGTACTCACTCGTCGTCCTCCCTCTGTCCGTTGTACGTTGGCTGTATAGCCACAAAGACATACCCTCGGGAGCGTTCTTTTTTGGTCTCATCATGTTCAACCTCTCCGGTGCCATCAACGTGCTCTTGTTCCTGACCATCCGACCTCGCCTTCTACTCTTTATACCTCCCGAAGACCCTGCCGAATCCGAAGCACAAATATCTTATCGGAACACGGGATTCATGACGCGATTAGACACGGCTCAACGCGAACGCAGTCCGGATACGACGGGGGTGGGGCTGGTAGATGACATGGAAAAACGGTCCTGGAACTTTACGTTTGAAGGTTCTGGGAAGAGTGGGGAACCGCCTCGCGTTTGCTCAACGCAGGGATCAGATGACATTTGACTGGAGTAGTAACGCGCCTATCAGTAGCGGAATCCTTTATCAAGCCTGAATCCAAATCGTATATAGTAATCTTTGTGGACATTTGACAAGTGATGGTGGCGTCCTACTGTATGCCTGACTCATCTCAACAGACTAGACTACCGCAGTCAGCGAATTCGTAGATCCCAAGAAATTGTCACGTAGTATCCGAATAAGCACAGGAATGTCGTGAGAGCCAATGATGGTCTCGTGTTCATTGTACGACAGATTAAATGTTCGGTGGAGTGTACAGCCCATTGATGAAGGGCCAAGTCGGTCAAGTGATCGGTGAATCCTCAAGAGGGAGCCGAGCCACTGGCAGGCGCCACGACATCAACCCCAACCCTGGCTATGTCCCGGACCTTGACAGCGACAGTGCCAGTGCAAATCGGTAACTTGAGGCAGCCCCTCGCCTACCACACGTCTCCCCCCCGAACTTATCGTATGATAGCATCGTTGAATATCTTCGCGAGCCTGAGGAGCGCTTGTGATTGACAGCCCTCGACAACGAGTGGGGCACCGCCAGTGCTCGACGACTCCGAGTCGGACACTTTTGAATTTTGATACCAGTACCGCCGCTGATCGTTCCTCTTCCCTTTTTATTTTTATTATTGTTTCACATATAACATGTAGGCCCCTTACCGTCCAACGGGCACCTGGCTCCCATCTCAGTCATTCCGACGAACTCCCGTCATTGAGTTCAGTGTGCCCTGGAGAGCTGTGGATTGAATGGACGCCCGAGGTACATTTGCGCTCGCCCCTTGTTTTTCTCACGATAGTGGGAAGTTGGAACCTATTTGATGATCCGAGTTTGCACCCACCCACATCCGGCTGTAAGGGCGCACAGGTGGGCTGTCGTTTTATCATCTGCTCGGCGAGATCATCGACACGTGGGCGCTTAGCGATACAGTGCCACCCTCACCTCCGTCTCCTTTCTTAGCATGGAGACAAACGCTGCAAGTGCTTCCGACCATGGGGCTCGAAGATTGTAAGTCGACTGACGCACACTACGGGCAATTCCCGTAGTATGATGAACCCCTGTCGATCACTGTCTCGATTTGCGATGTGATCATCCCCGGTCTTTCATTGCCTCGCGTCAAAGCCAACCTGTGTTTCCCACCTTTCAAACTCTTCGACGATTTTGGGCGGTTCCTCTACATTTGGCCGTTATTACCTTCGATTCGAAGCATCGCGCCGCCCAGTGGCCCAGGCCAACTGGTATCAGTTCCGTCTGCCTTTCTGCTCTATTAAGACGATTATGGACGTCCCGAGCCCATCAAAGCATGTATCGGTGGCTTCTGATTGTATGTTTGTGAAACACAGGTGGCCGTAATAAAACCCCTCTTCACGGGCCTTAATATTTCCAAACGAACGTCCTTTCACCCTTGTTCACGATTGCTGGACGTAGGTGTATGTGGGAGTCTCCAAATCGAGCCCACCTGGGGACGTCCTTGTATCGGCCACTATCCTCAAGATATGATAGACCATCTGGAGCAACCTGACAGAAGTGAACTCTTGATAGAATGTACTTTAGTAATTCATGACCCGAACATCAGAGGCGGCGCTTCTATTTCTTGCGCAGCTTGATTGGTCACCCTGAGAAATCGAAAAACCACTGCATGGCGCGGAATCATGATCCCTGAGTTGCAATGTTGTTGTACGATCGTGCCAAGACGTATAAGCATGCTGGCGTAACAATTGTTCTCTGCTCAACGATAAAATCACTCATGGACGAAAATGCCGTAGATAGAGACGCCATCAGTGAAAACCGAGAATACACATTAAGGGTGGGGATGTCGCAACTAGGATTGAAGACTGGCATCGCCACACAATGCAGTACAGTATTGGTCGAACTTTTCACGGCTTCCACCTACGAGATTGCATTTACCCGATTCGTTTGCTGGCTTCAGGGCAGTTTGATGACCTGGCCTGGCACGTTTGTTTACGTGGCGTTTTCGACTTAGGTCATTCCCGCGGTTTGCTGGCACAGTCGCAGGTCAGTTGTCGACTTGGTGCACTTGCCGTTATACAATACAGTTGAGTAGTTTGCAGCGGCTTCGGCCATTTGGACTTGAGATGACCCTGGATGGGGGTTGAATTCTGAGGCAGGGGATACAGCGCCAACGTCCCTTGAACCGCAATTTTTCCATAACGAGTGATACATCACGGCGTATCAAAATCATGGGGATGGGGTTGACAATTTCGTGCGACGTCCATCACCAGTTACATCAAGGCGCCTACCATGCAAGGAAGGGACATCCACAGGTGGTTATCTGCGTCCGTATTCCGGGCATTTCCTCTCTCCAGCTGCCTCGGGGGCTCTGTTTGATTGCCTTGCGCGGCGTCATATAACGTACGGCTTATATTTTCACGATCTCGCTTGACTTTTCCCTTACCTTTTTACAATCACACAGCGACCAGAGCGTTAGGGACCACCCATTTTCTTTCCGCACCTCACCTGTTTTCCACGACAAGGATGGTCGCACTCGATGGGGTCAACGGGACTGTCTGTAATGCGCAGCAATATCAGCTATCCCTATTATCCACCGACAATCCGAATCCGACAATCTCATGTCTAACACATGGGCAGGCTATCGGCTTAGCTGTGGGTATCCTTCCTTGTCTGTCCTTTTCTTTGACCTGATTCCGTGTACAGCTGACGGCCGAAGCGTCATTGCTGAGTTTCATTGCTGTCCTCGCCACATATATCTGGATTGGCGTAAGCTTTACTCCCCTTCGCGCGTCTGTCTGGTCTGACGAGATGATGCACAGTGGAATGCACGATGGTATAGTAGAAATGTTCCGAGGGATGAGTGGAGGTTGTTTCAGGGTCCTGCTGACATCTACATGGTCTGTTTAATGGTTTTCTCGTCCTCTTCACTCAACCCATGTATTCCTTTCCTGCCAGTTCGCTCTCTTCGCGTTCGACCTGTTGCAAGCCATGGGTGGTATCCTCGATGTCCGGTGGGCTCACGACGGGATCGTCACGACTGGCCCATATTGTATAGCACAGGGCATCGTCCAACAGATTGGTGAACTCGGAGTTGCCCTGATCACCCTCGTTCGTCTCCTCGTATCTTTTTATCCTGAGAGTAACTGACACATGTCTTGACCAGATCCTTGCCGTCCACACATTCGTTGGCGCTATGTGGCGCGTGGGATTGCAAGCACGCGGTTTTGCCTTTAGCCTGGTTGGCATCTCATGCGTTTTCATTACGCTCTGGGTGGCTATTGGCGCCAGCATTCACAAGAATTATGAAACCCCTACGCCATTCTGGTGCTGGCTTAGTCCGGCGTATCCAGGCGAACGCCTCGCCGGTGAATACGTCTGGCTGTGGCTGGCACTTTTCACGTCCGTGTTACTCTATATCCCCTTATATTTTTGGACGGAGGGTCGTTTGTCGGTCGATGACGAGAAGTGGTACAAGTTCCACATTTATAACGTCACTCAGGGTGTTGAATACTCACAGAGGCGTCAGGCGCTGGGGGTGCTTCTGTAAGTCATAGCGTATTAGTTGCGAACATCGCTCACGATCCGTTTCAGTTATCCCCTTGCGTATTCTCTCGTTGTCCTCCCTCTCTCCGCCGCACGGTGGTCACTGTTCAATCACAAAAAGGTCCCGTCGGCAGCCACATTTTTTGGCGTATCGATGTTCAATCTCTCCGGCGCCATTAATGTCGTCTTGCTCCGGCTCGTCCGACCCCAACTCCTCCTCTTGACCCGTCCCGAGCCGCTTGTAGGACCTGAAATAGAACTTGCTCCTGGAAATATTCGCAATACAGTTTTATCCAACGAAGCAAAGTACCTACAGAGTCCAGAACCGACTACGCCAGCGCTTACACACAACGCGCCGCTAACACACATCAGCTCCAGCACAAGTATTTAGCCGCGGGGAACGATGATGTCGAACCGATTTCATATCCACATATTGTAACGTTGGTCACTCATATCCCTAATTGACCTGTTGTAGTTGTACATATCCATATCTAGCACTGCTGCGCTAGTACAGTGTGTACTATATTATATTCGTGTCCCGGATCTGGAAGGGTGTAGTTTAGTCACGTGATGTACTTATTTTGGGGCCTTGGGGCCATGTCAGGTTCAGAACCAACGCGCCCATATAGCTTCGACAGCCACAGGAACTTTTTCCTGCCGTCCTTTACACCCAGTCAGTGCGCGCAGCGGCGCTCATGTATGATACGAAAAACTCCTAGACGAAGGGCGCGTATTAACTCCGCTGCCGTCTTTGATGACAAGTGGAATTCGCCACGGGCGATTCCTGCAGAAGGTGGCCGATGACCGCAATGTCCCAAAGCCTGTTCCCAATTCGGTTTCTGCGGTTCCCCAAGGGCGACGTCAAGCGCATTTTTTTACAGTTATCTCAACAGAGGTCCTGAGCTTGCCTTGATTCCATCAAACTAGATCATCTACCCAACTTTGGGGGCCTTATGTCCGTGCGTGCCTTTCCTTGGGCGTGAATCGTGCCTTTGTACCGGCAGCTTGGTGGACCATCAAGACTCGGATTGACTCGGGCATTTTTGGAGCGTGATGCATATGATGTGGTGCCACCCAATGTGCGACGTCGACGCCATTAGTTTCCCTAACTTGGACGCCCCACGATCGGGCACCACAGGCGGATCAAAAGACTGACAATACCGGGGCCTTTGATGGAGCCAATCGCGCAAAAGTCTTCGAGTTGAGCGTGTGTGTTGTGTGTGTGTGAAGAGGACTGTGGTTTGTTTCAACCCTTGCGCCCTGCTTTGTCAACCTTACGCCTGTTTGAAAGGCAAATAGCGCGATTTAGGCAGCGACAGCGCCACAATGATGACTCGACTACAGTAGGGCGTCCACTCCACCCACTGGCACAATCGGCGCTCGCGTGCCTGAAACACAAGACAATCGGACGCTACTGCGCCGTTGCGCCGTATACGCGGAAACAAGAGCATCATGTTCCGGGGTCCGACTCCCATTTTGGTCATAATGCCACAGCTGGACGGCTACGTATTTCCACGTTATAAATCCCACTTGCGTCAGTAAAGCTGAAAGATAGTAAGACCCTAAGGCTTGTTACAACAGCTTTGAGGGAACCAGCATCGAGGGCCCTACTTCAGTGATGGGGTCATGGTACTTTCGCTCGGCCCATACTAGACCGAATAACAGAGTGACTTAGCATTGAAATAGCAGGCAACATGCAACTTACAACAATGTGTGTTCATTCAGAGGTTCTCCCCGGAATCCCGGATGCGAATGAAATGAAGTGAATGTCAGAGGCCCGAGGTGGTTCTCGTAGACGGATTGCCAGCAGCTACGTCACGTGCATTTACAGTAATCCAATGCAATCAATCAAGGTCTCGACGTCCGAGTCGTCGCAGCGTTTCGCAGAGGAACACAGGCGTCAAGACAAGGTGCTTGAAATGAATACGTACGATCCACCAACTGGGAAGCGACGCGCGAACTATTGATAGCATATTCGTGAGTCTCAATTCATAAAACAACAAAGGCACTCTCCGGACGATCATGGCCTGGATCCCATCGCTTCTAGAAATTCTGTCATTCCTCCATATCATAAGTAGCATTCTACAATATGACTTCGAGACACAAAAACAGAGAGCCAAGGAAGGCCAAGATACCAACTCGCGCACGCCTTCCATGGAACCGACAAGCGAGACGCGAAACATCGTCAGCAGGAGAAACTTGAAGAGTGTTCAATTGAAAGTTGACCAACTTGAGATGATATGGGCGAGTGCGACCGAGGCACGATGGCCTCTAGACAGGGTGACAGGCGAAGGTGGTAACGTAGACGTTCCGAGACACGGAAGCGAACACTGGCAACTAGTCGGCAGTTCGAAGGGACTGAGGGACAGTCTCAACAGTGAGACGAGAGGCTGAGGTGAGTACTCAAGGGCTTCCAGAACTATGCAACGAAAGTTGTTCTTTCCACTACAAGATAAGTACAGGAGGTTTTTCTACACGTGCGCAAGTAGTACTCACATGTGTGTGTGCGAGAGTGGACAGATAATTGATGGGTCAAATGGCGACAATGGATGTGCAGACATTCGGGATAACATCCGAAGTGCGTCGTGCGAGTTGTTCGCAACGCAATGAGAACGCTCACTGGTACCTGCTGTCGGCCGATGGCTGCTAGTCCATCGCATTGCGTCATTGTTTATATCCTGCAGACGCTCAACGGCAAAGGAGCTGATCGGTGACTTGGGGACTGGGGGAAATCGCAGAAATTCCGGATATACCGTATTTGCGCGACAGACGGGCTCATAAGCAAGCGGAAAGGTCGCTGTGATCCCGAACTGATATAGCCGAGAAGGTTACGGTTACCTGGAAAGCGTCAAGCATGGACCGCCCCGGAGATTCCCATATGACAAGGGGTGCGAGGAACATCGGGCGCCGATAAAGCACCACGTTCTCGGGCTAAAATAGCCATCTAATTGGGTCCTGATTCTCGCGCGCGCGATGCGCTGGCGTTGGTACAATGGCATATGCCACGCATGACCCGACCAAATTAGTAGGGAGGTGGTGCAACTTGATATTTGCAGGGCACTGGCGCAAAAGCTACCGTAACCACGAGCCACGTTGGACGGGGACGACCAAAAGCCAAGCGAAATTCGATTCCTTACTCCATGCTCCATGCTCCACGAACCTCGGCTGATCCACAGCCCTGGAAGCTGCCGAAAAATGAGGACGGAAGATGGGGAAGGGACTGCTTTGGGTAATCGTCCTTTCGTAAGCCAGAAGTCCGTCCCACAGGAAGTACACATGTAGGAGTGGAGCAAACGGACGCGCACGGGTGTAGACAATTTCAACGAGCAGCACGGTCCCTATTCGGGAAGGTGTCAACGTGTCAACGCTTCTGTTCGTACTCACAAGAAGAGTGCGTCGAGGTGAGGAGCAGGAGGAATGGGCCTTGCCGGGAGGGGTGTTGAAGGGAAGTTTAATTTACTTATGAGCTGCTGGGTCTTTGCCACAACAAGTCTAGTGGCTGCAATATATCTGAGGGTTTCACGAGTCACAGTCACGAAACAGTCAACCGGGGCAGGGCAGGGCAGGGCAGTATGTGCCAGTGCCACAGACGGCTGTTGGTGTGCTCCACAATGGACTTTCAGTCCTGGGACCGGATGACCGGAATGGTGAGTGATGCGTGGAGAAGGACCTCATGTGACGTCATTGGATGAACCGACCAAAGAACCCCCGACAGACACAGTCATTCCGCGGCGCCGGCGCACTCATTCTCCACTCCTTGATCCTTTTTTATTCCTACCCAAACACCTCCCAACTGCCCCCCTTTCCTTCCTCTTCCCTTCAGATGTCCCATGGCTTGTCCGTTCGACGAGGCCTGTAACAGGCATCCCACCCCCCCACTGTCCCCGTCAACGTCCTCAGGTTCTTCTCGCGGAAGCTCTGCGCCATCGCTCTCTCCTTCCCACCTCTCCACGCTTCTCCCAAGAGACATCAACAAATTACATCCAACTTTTCCCGACTCGCAACTTTTGAAGCACCGCGACCCGACTGCTAAGCTTGTTCTTATGTCTGACGGTCATGATCATGACCCAATGATACTGGATGATTGGGAAGAGGAACAGCGTGAGCGACCGGAAAGGGGCCAAGGTAAGCACGTTCTGGCGATTAGTCCGTTTTTTCAAATTTCTATTCCATTCCCGGCGCTTTTGGCTCGTCGCATTGACGGGCCACTCCAGTAAGAAGGGGAAATTGGAAAAGGTGGGTATGTAATAATGGGTTGGTTAATTGGGGAAGCGTGAGTAGGGCGTTAGGCACCCACCGCGGGTTACATACAGGAAAGTATGTAACCTGGGAATTTGAAAGAGTTCTGGGGATCTCCGAATCGCAGTGGTTTTATTTCCCACGTAATGATGGCATGGCCGATGATCCTTTTTATTTCTGACTTTTTTCCCCTTCGCTTTTCCGGTTTCTTCTCCTTCTTCGTCTTCTTTATTGACATATCCATCGCCCCACAGGCAATTCTCTAGAAACATCTGCAGAACTCGTCTCGTTGTCGTTTCAATTGGATTCCTCATCCTCGCGCTCGGCTGAAAGTACATCATACTCCCAACTTCCGTCTGAATCACGACAAGATCAATTATCTCAAGAACTTAATTCCTTACCGTCGCCAGACGTGATCGATGTCACAAAACTGGCGCGACAGAACCAGCCTCCGCCAGCCTACGAAAACGTGGATGAACGTCCCGCAAGCAATGTATCTCGCTCCTCGCCTTTAACAACTCGTCCTCCCCGCCCACTACCCATGCCACCCGTCAACACCGTCAGCAGTAGCTCCGGTATTCAATCACTCAGCCCAACGATGGACGCAGCTCCTGCAGAGCCGTATGAGAATCCCAGTCCTGCGGCACAGTCGCATTCCTCATCGTCGGATCATCTCGATCCCGTGTTTTCTACAGGCCGGGTGTTTCCCCCTTCGGTCGGCCCTACACAGTCGCCCGTTGCACCTGTTGGACTCTTGCATCCCCCCGATCATTCCTCCTCTCCGGACTGGCTTGATAGATATTCCGCCGGTATTTCTCCTCTATCACCCCAGAGTCCATTTAATCCCCTCCCACACCGCGTGGTGTCAGAGTCCAGTCAACAGTCGGTATCACCGGGCTCTTTTGACCACAATCCATCACGAACGGCAAATCAACTTTTCCCGGGCACGCAACGAGGAACGTCCGCTGCTTCGGTTTCTTCGCACACAGGTTCAATGACCGGATCAATCCAAACGCTCTCCCCACCTCCGCCCTATTCTTCATGTGAAGCGTCGTCCAGCCGAAGTCCCATTCATCCTTCATCAGAATACATCAATGAAATGAGATCCACGCATCGGCCTCCCTCTTCAGCAGCGCTTATTTCCTCAAGTCGTGGACTACCCCCTCCAGCCCCACCGACAATTTTAGATCCGCCTCCAGCTCGTCACAGCTCAGCTCACAACTTCCGCGCTCCTCACGAACCCTTCCTGAGCGACGCGCCACCACCTCCGGATAGTTGGATTGCTGTAGAAACCACTGCGGTGGAATATCGATTGGTTGCTCGGTTACCCGGCTTCAGGCGTGATGCTATGTGCGTTAATTGTTTGTGACGTCATCTCGTTCGCTCACAGACCGTTACCACGCACTTCCACTAAAAAAGAACCCTTGCTGCAAGGCGCCGGCGCGTGTTGCACGTTGTGGCTGACTCATGGGAGCCAGGCGGTGGTACGTAACGTGTTCCAATCGAATACATCTAGTAATATTTACCTCGAAACAGGTCACTTTGAGAGACGTATCTCATTTGGGTATGACGCCGACCTGAGCCAGGTTCGTGCCGAGTTTGACGGCGAGATACTTCGTGTGATCGTCCCACGCCGCCCTCCAGTACTCACCTGGTATGGAGAGGCATGTGAATAGCTCCTGAGCCGGCCCCATATTTTCTTCGCTCCACCCAGGTGCTTACCCCATATTATCGATTACCATCATTAGTTGTTCCGCACCACTTTACATCACGCGCACCCATACAACTGTCATATTTCATTCCAGGAATGGAAACTCCAGCCCACCATTCGCCACATCGTGGAAGGGCCCCACTTGCGGAAATATCCTTAATCCGATGATATTTGTTGGCCACCCGTCTGTTCCCCGGGCAGATGTGACGGACGGTTTAGAACTGCATATATTTTTTCACGAATCCAAGACTTTTTAGCATATAACAAAGTACATGACCCATCACAGCATCATCTCCATACTTACTTCATCCACCCCAATCTGTGTCACTGGCTGCTCGCCTTCTTTACCTTTTGTTACTACATCCCTCTGTCTAATCACACTTTCTTTCTCTTCCTCTCTCAAGTACCCTTACTCGCTGTCATACACCTTGTATATACAACGCAGTTTCTTATCGGGCACCGTGCTTGAATCCGGTACTGCAGCATAGCTACTCGCGGTACATATCTATCGTAGCTCTCTACTTAACGAGTGCTCTTGTGTAATGTAAATGTTACCCTCTCATCCTGTCTACTAGGGGCTTGAATCATGTGGGAGACTTATGATGCCACGATATTCTACTGTATGGCAGGTGCCCATAGATCGATTAATTGATACTAATGGACATGTGCCGTCTTGGTCCAAGATCCAGGGTCACGTCTTGTTTGCGTCACCGGTGGATTCCGGAGTTGCTTCTTTCTGCGTTAATATGGACGTGACCGGCCAAAGATCACGCCCAAATTTTTCACGCCACCTCCCAAATGCAGCGCACACAGTACCCATCTATGGATTAGTGCGCCGCCGAGGCTTTCTTTGCGGCGCCGACACGATTATTTTTCCCTTTCCATCGTACTAGTATATTTTCAGCTGAGCTGTGGGTACCAATGTCGTTCGTACATATCCAAGGTCAGAAAACGACACTAGGAAGCCACTGCCTTGGTCTGCATCCAGGTGGAGCCCTGCATTTCGTCAGAGTTCTTTTCATGTTTGAACGTTGGACACACGAGTACTGAGAACTGAGGCTTCTACAGATGGTATAATGGGATACACTATCATGTACTCTATTTGACCTTGCCCATATGCTCTGGCGCAGGCATTTAAACGACAATAAAAATTCCGCTCCGGGTCTGTCTCAGCACTGCGGAGGCAGAACCCGGTGGAGACGGCGAGACATGCTCCGAGCCTAGCGGAACGATCTTCTACGATAACTTCTACTAGGTTGGGTTACCCATGACATAGACGTCGATATTGACCTTGTGCTCATCTGCGTCGTCCTCCTGCGGTGAACCGGGGTAAACCGGGACGTCAGGGGGAAGGGGGTGGGAAGGGTGTGATTAACTGTTGCCATTTGTGGTCCCGGGTCGGAGGGGGGAAAAAGGAACACTCTCACCTTGAAATAGAGGCCGAATAAGCGCTCGTCATCTGTAAGCACGTTCTCCCACCGCGGCGTGCACACTGCTCGCGTCTCGACGTAGGGCAGATTGGACATGACGTCACCGCGGAAGCACAGGCCCGCGGTGAGCAGCGTCGGCGAAGTGACGACGCGCATGCGGTTTCCGTTGGAGTGGCGCAGCACCCCCCCACCCCGCGTCATCGGCGGAAGAAGAGGAGGATGCTGCTGCTGCTGCGGCTGCTGCGGTGAAGGAAGCGAGAGAAGCTGCGCCGCGGCACGACGAACGTTGTGTGGATTGAAGTCGTGTAGGACGAGTTGGTCGTGCGCGAGCATTCCCCAGCGTTGTCCGGTTGGTCCGCGGCATCGGCGCCAATACGGGACCTCGAGGCATCGCGTGACCGAAGGGCCCCAGCTATCCCACGGAACAGGTTGTTCTTGTTGACGCTCATTCGCTGCTTCTGCTTCTGCGTCTGCGTCTGCATCCGCATCAGCGCGCGAAATCGTGGCTGAGCCTGAACCTGAACCTGAGCCTGAGGAGGAGGCTACGTTTATGGCTGCGGAGGCTGCGGAGGCCAATGCTACGAGAGCTCGGCGATGCACGACGATCGCGATGGTCAGGCTCGCGCCTGGGATCTCTTCGAGGCCGACGCCCAGGACGAAGCACGCGATTCCGTCGGACGCATTATGCCTGAACGGAAACCGCGGCGGAAGGCGACCGGTCTGCGCCGGACGCGATGTGGGATAGAAGATGGGATTCTGCTCGGAGAGGCAATGCGCAAAGTTCAACCGCCCGCCATCGCAGAGCGGGGGGAGCTCTAACGCCCTGACGAACTTGATCCGACCGGGTTCTTCGAAGAACCTGTAGAGGAATATCGCGTTTTTGGCCATATGAACGAATGCTAGCAGCGTCGCAGAGATCCATGTGAATCCAACTGCGAAGGTCATCGCCGGTGGTGGCGTCTCGCGTAACTGTGATGCCGGAGGTTTGGAATACATAAGGGATACGCTTGATGAGAACACCCACTGATATCACCTTACCCCGCTTCCAGCTCACGAGGAATAAGAGGTCGACTTGATGGTCGTCATTGGGCGAACCGTTACAGGAAAGAAGAACGTGGTCACCCGTGATTTGGAGCCGTATGTGGTGGGGAGAAGATGCCCCGAGGAAATCGATGACGAGGTTGGGTTTTTCCGCCAGCGGATGAGGTTCTCCACTAATGAAGCTCAAACAGTGAACCTCGGCCCTTGAAATATCCTCGTCGCGTGCACACCTGCCAGTAGGTCAGTTTCGAGCTATCTACAACCGAGGGGGTAACGCACGTTAGGACAACGGCGAGGTCGTTCTCGTTTGCTGAAAACGCAAAGTTGCAATGCTGGTTTTGCCAGTGAACATCGATCTTTGTCCAGATCTGGTCTGTGAGAGCAGACGGCTGGCGCAGATCAATATAGGAGTAGCCGGGAAGTTGACTTGGATCGCCACTATCGCCGCGCACTGCTAAGAGGTAGTCGTCGTGGACTGTATAGTTGAGCCAAGGCCAGGCGGTACCCCGCATAATTTGTGCCGTTCGTTGTCGAATGTCGAGTTCGCGCCATGCACCTTCGATTCCTTGCAACGCATCCGAACGCTCTACAATTGACGCGCCTGGAAGCAAGGGATCGTGGACCCCTGCAAGGAAGGTCTGGACGATGTACTGGAGGAACGACGAATCGGCTATGATATCGTGCAATTTCTTGCACGTTAATTTGCAGGCCACGATATCGCGCAGGGGTAGATGGGCCAAGATTTCGATCAGGATTTCAGCCGAGAAGGTGAGAAACGGGGGGTCCATGAGGGTTAGCCGTCTCGCGCCCTCCGCTTTTCTATCGTCCCATCAGTTGTCGAGTCAAGAGGATGTCGTTACCAACACGAGCTTGCATCTATGGAGGGCACTGCTACCCCTTCCTGTCGTAGTGCGCCTTTTGTAACACCTCCGGTAACCGAACGCGAAATGACTAGAAGGTTCCCTTCATTCTGGCCGGGCCGCACGTAGGTTATAATACCTGGATAGAGATAGAGTTGAAAACAATACGGGGGAACACGCGAGTTCCTTACTCCGTATTCCTTGTACCTGTGCAGAACATTACTCAAGAATAGGTAAAGGAGGATCACGGAAAGGTTATGAAAGAAGACGCGTGTCGTTTGAGAGTCCAACATAAATTCAGCAACCTGTGCAGCCCCCGGATGCTGCGACTCGACCACAGGGTGTTTCAACCGTTCGAATAAGTCACCTTTTACCCACGAATTATCGCCGTCTCGAAAAAAAAAAAGAAAAACGAAATAAATTCAGAATACCTTGACGTTCGCTACGTAGGGATATTGTATCCTCGAAGCTTGACGTGTCATGCTGGGAGCTACGGCGGTCATCGGTGGTGACCGTGGTGCCGAGTATTTGACTACGCTCTGGACTCACTGGCGGGGCGGGCGCGTATTACGAAGGTGGCTGACAGAGCCGAGGGCACGCGTCGCAGGGTCTGCGGAGAACAGCGCCTTTAGACCTCCTTTTCGCGGGCTTTTGGAGCCTGGCCACAGTTCCGGTAGCTGTAGTGGGCGCTCGGTCGACCCGCCACTGCCTGAAAGTGTGTGCCAGTTTCATACGGACACAATTGCTGCGGCATATGAATACGAGACACCATCGAGCTCTATTACTGTCAATCGGTGGTAAGACTCTCCGACGAGAAGGCTTACCAAGGTGGTTGTACAATTTCTGTGTGTCTTTGCGAGCATTGCATCGCCCCGAGTAAGCGCCTGAGGTAAGCACTAAGGTTAACATTAGTCAGAGCTGACCGTGAGGTGATCGACATCCGGAATAGTCTGAATTTAAGACGCCGGGATATGTTCGAGTCGATGAACATGGATTAGACAGCTGCGTGAGTTATGCTTCAGGTATCGCCGTCTGTGGAGCTCCGCTGTGATACCGTGATACAGGTGTGTCTTGACAAAGTTTCTAATCGATTGACTCATGCTGTGCCTAGTTGATCATGATGCTACTAGAATATTCCGAAACCTCTGGCTGTTGGGAAAAATGACATGATAAGGTTAATGAAGCTACGTGGGGAACAATAACGACTTCGATCCCGACTGTCCCGCGCGAGCCTCCTAGAAAGTCATCTCCGGCGGAAGGTTCGGGTTATCTCGCGTTGTCCCCCAACACGTCATCACGCACGCACACGACTCGGGAGGGCCAGGCTTTAGGTCCGGTGTTTCCTGCAAAAGTAAAAACCGCCGGAAGGTGCACAGTCGGGCATGCTGCGAGATCATATATCACGATGTCAGGTCCTCTCTAGACTGTTTCACCCTAGACATTTGGTCAAGAATTGGCTGGACCCCGAGGCACACGCGCTGCACGGTGGAGTAAACTGCCAAAACAACTAAATTGTTGTATCGGGGTTAATACTACACGAATGTCTGACGAGAGGAGACCCGGAACCAGTGTCTATGTGTACATGAACTTCGGAACTTCTGTAGAGAACTTTTTACCAGCGAGATCTACGTCAATGAAGTCGAATCACCACATCGCCTCAAGTTACAACTGCGCGTTTCATGCTATCTCTGGAGGTAGTTCTCACGTCGAGACCGGGAGACGCGGGATCGAATGTAACATCAATGTAAGTATTTGGTGATTTCATCGTTGAGTCTATCTGATCGCCTGATATCAGTCCAGAAGGAACGTCATTCATAGTACCGAATGAACAGAATTTGGAGCTATTAAGCCAGCGGTTCTGCTCCACGACTAGGACCACGACCATTGGGTACAGTCCCTAGCCGTCGGATCACCGAATCAACACAATTCGAGGACGATTCTTTAAAAACTGCTACGCACTACGAGCTGTATGCCCAAAGGCATGAATACGTTAGTAAGCACCCCAAGTCCGAGGGATAGGAGAATGGCATGGGATACCAAGCCCGAGACCTGAAAAGAGAATTTCGTGAAAACGTGTGCTTGTATGCCGAGATGGAACTTACACCAATCAGAATATAAATTACACCTGACTCGGCCAGGAGAGCCAGTATCTTTGCTGCCTGCGTAGGAGTTCGGATACCCAATCCATTTTCCATCAACAACTTGCGATATTTCCTTTATGTATGTACGCGTCGTTGTGGTCAATCAATGCTTTCCGAAGACATCATCAACGCAGGCGTACCAGGCCTTGAGAGTTATGAGGGATGTTGCAAAAATGTTGATAAACAATGAAAGCGACTGTTGTGTTAATTGGGTGCCTTTGATCATGGGGTTAAGGCTGTGACGCTTATGGCCTCTCTCTTCCGACACGAGCAACATGGCCCTCAGCGCGATCGTTATCAAGTAGAAGACTGGAATGTATTCAAAGGAGAGTCCGGGCGCGGTAAGGCAAAACAGGGTCAAGAAGTGGGAAGATAGCGCACTGGTATTGATTCCAAGCATAACGACAGGAATCATCAAGACGACCTTTCTCTGTTCAGAACACAGGACCCAAGCTCGCCAGATGACAACGGCGTCGGCGATGATATACTGAATCAAATTTCCGGGGTCAGTTCAGGGGATGCTCAGGATGATGTAATAGTACGAAGCCAGTACTCTGTACTGTACTGTACTGACATTGACGAGAAGAATGTCGTCTAATATCGGCAGCCATGGCAGAGGTTCTGCCATCGTGCAAGCGGAAGTGTCACTGTCGTAGCACGCATTGACATTGCCGTTCCACGAATCGACAAGTATATAGGTGAGGGCGATGGTCATGATCCAATACACAGTCGCCAATGCGAACGTGGAAGTGATAATGGCGAGGAGCCATTTCCGTGATCGATTTTGGAGTCCATTGGTGCTGTTTCATCATTGTCCCATGAGAAAAAAGGGGGCATCAGGCGAATTGGGCACCGGATCCCTTACACCATGACATGAACCACGAGAGGAGCGAGACACAAATACGTCCCTGGAATATGGGTCAGTGATCAGCACGGGCTACGTGGGGGAAGTGGAAGGAATGACCATAGAGCAATGTTTGGCATGTTATGCTTATGATCCTAGATCGGACAGTTGCATAGCGTGAGTCCATCAGATGTTGCAAGTGGGACGCCATGTCCATCGACTAGCGTAGATGACGAGACACGGTTGCACGATGTGGGAGGTTATCGCGGAGGACAGCCGCTTTTGAGGTGTCACCAGCACGATCCATGCCCGCAATGGCCGCAAGACATGACTTGGTTACAGTATCCTTAAATGACTTGTTCTGAAGAGGGCGTCCCGGAGGTTATGGCAACGGTGCAGGGCCAACTGTGCATGCTGAGGCGTAGCCACGTAGCCATGTTAATCAATTATTACAGTTCAAGCTGGCCAGAAATGGGGTCAAAGTAGGCCATCAATTAATTGTTTAATTAATTATGGTTGGAAATTATCAAACAATGAAAAAAAATATGAAATATCGTAATCGCAACGGAGCGTTCTTGTCGGTGAACTTCAACGGCCAGCCCTCTGTGTGGTCCCTCTGGCACAGCCAGATCTCTAGCTCATGCTTGTATGATAGTTTCTCTCTTGTCACCCTCATCTCCTAACGGTCTTCCCGTCGCTATCAGGAATATAAAGACAAGTCGTACTATAGCTACAATCCTTTCTGTCTCTTCACCTGCTATATATGCATTTTTCTCAATGACAACCCGATTGTTGTGCTCGCCTCATCATCAAGTGACAAAGAGAACTCCCGCAGGCATGCCATCAGAGCCTCTGGGGTCATCAACTCTGCGGGTGGTCTTCCAAACAAACATTCATGTATAGGTGAGCACACGGGTGAGAATGTTGCTAATGGTGAATTGTCACATTGGTGTGTTCAACGACACTGACAATGAGCCCATGTTCCTGCCGTGACAACCGCCTCTCCTCTCTCTCTTGGGAACATTCTGGCGAATCCTCTGCCTCTCCACGATGTCCCGGCACCATCTGAACAGCTTGATCCACTGATAGGAAATCAGGCTGGTATCGACACTCCAACAGGTGCACTATCAAGCATGCAGTGGGATCATACGCAACGATGTTAACTTTCCAAGTCGCATCGTCTTACCCTAGATATTTGGTCGAGAATTGGCCGGAGGCCCACGGACTGCAGGGTGCAACTTGTCAAAGCAACGAAAACGAAAAAGTTGTATTGGGCGGATATTACTACACGGATGTATGGTGAGAGACCAGTATCTATGATGTAATCTATGAACTTCGTATCTCGGGCAGGGGCTTATTCAAGTTAACAGCAGGATATACTGGCGTAGGCAATGAATTCGAATGACTACGTCTGAGCGCATCGCCTCGAGTTGTAGCTGCGCTTTTTACACTTTCTTTTAAATGAACAGTTCCCGCGTCTGCAGGTCCCAACACGGAATCGAATGTAACATGAATATCAGTATTCAATGATTTCGTCGCCGGATATATATGGCTGCCTGGTGCTGGTTCGGGGTTGAAGCTTATGGCTTTTATTTGTGAAGGTCGAATTCCACGGATGCCAGTAGTAGTACCAAATGAACGGAATTCGGAGTTAAGCGAGCGGTTCTTCTCCACGAGTAGGATTACGACTATTGGGTATATTCCCTACCCATCAAATCACGGAATCAATCACTCCGATGATGACTCTTTTGAAGCTGTTACGCACGACAAGTTGTGTGCCCACGGGCATGAGTACATCGTTAACCACTCCGAGTCCGACGCACAGGAGAGCGGCATGAGAGACAAAGATCGCAGCCTAAAGAGGGTAAAAAGTCGTGACAACTCGCGCTTGTATATCGAGGCGGAACTCACACCAATCAGAATATAAATCACACCCGACTCGATCAGGAGACCTAATACCCTGGCTGCCCGTGTAGGGGTTCCGATATCAATCCCGCTTTCCATCAAAAACCTGCGGAATCTCCTTTATGTACACACGCGTCGAGTCATAGTCAACAAGGGGTTTTCCGAAGGCACCATCGATGCAGACGCACCAGGCCCTGAAAGCTATAATGGATGTTGCAGCAATGTTGACGAACAAGGAGAGCGTCTGATGGGCCAATTGGGTGCCTTTTATCACTTGCTTGAGGTGACGCCGACGGGCACCCGGCTCCGACCAGACTATCTCGGCCCTGATCACGACTGTCATCAGGTAAATAACTGGAATATGTTCAAAGAAGGAACAGGACACGGTGAGGCAAAATAGAGTCGGGAAGAGGGAAGAAAGCGCGCACCAGTATTGATTCCAAGCAGGACGACAGGAACCATCAGGACAAGCCTACGCTTGTCAGGACAGAGGACCCAAGCCCGCCAGACGAGAATGCCGTCGGCTATGAGAAACTAAATTGGAATCCCGGAAGATGGGTCAGTTCACAGGCTTGCAGATGATGTAATGGTACGAGGCCAGTACTCTGTGCTGTACTAAACTGACGTTTATGAGAAGGATGTCGTCGAACAATGGCAAGTGCGCGACCCGCGGCTGGCGAGCCAGCACATGGACAATGCAATTGGAAACGCGGACCCGGTCGTAGCATACCCTGAGGCTGCTGCCCCATGAATCGAAGAGTACAAAGACGAGGACCACAGAAAGGATCCAATACACAGTCGACAACACGAACATGGAGATGACGATGCCGAGGATCCATTTCCGTGATCGACTTTGGAGTCCATTGGTACTATTCCATCATGAAATTCCCTTGAGAAAAAGGCCATCAGGTGATTGGGCGATAGATGCCTTACACCATGACGTGAATCGCGATGGGAACGAGACACAAATATAACCCTGGGATACATGAAGGGTCAGTGATCGGTATGGACTGCGTGGGAGTGGCAGGGATGACCATAGAATAGTGTTAGGCATATTAGGCTTACGATCCTATATCGGACGTCCGAATAGTGTGTGTTTGGTGGATGATGCAACTCGGAGGCCATTTTCTACGACCAGCGTAGACCACAGGCCACAACGTGAGCCAGTCTGAGATATCGTTGTTGTGAGAGACAACCGCTTTCGAGGGGTTACCAGCACAATTCCTGGTCCACAAGACATGACTTGGTGGCCTTTATAAACGGCATATTCCAAAAAAAAGAAACGTCCAAAGGATGGTAGCAACGGTGACCGGATCAACTGCGCAACCATCTTGATTCAAGTTGTACAGTTGGGGCTCAGATCGTGATGGCGCGGCAGTGGCACTGCGGAGGAAGAACTGTGAGGCCGCGGGCCGCGCCGACTGATACGTATCCCCAGTTTCACGCCATCTTTGTTCCACCAGCGTTCCGCCTGCCAGTGCGAAAGTGTACCATGTAACGTAGCACCTGATAAAAATACCGAATCCTCGAATCGCCCTGGTTGCAGTCCCGCGAGGGTTTGCCTCGAGTTATACACGAGTACCTTCAAGTCTCGACTTGGAAACGATCAATTTCCGATAACTACCGATGCCCCAACCTGAGAGTTCAAATTTTGAGTCCAAAACCACGTTTCCCAGATTCCCCATCAAGTGTGCGATGTATGATCTCGAGTCGTTAGTACGATGTCTTCAGCGTGCAGATATGATCGCCCGATAGCCATCGTTCTCCGTGTTGGCTTCCATAATCTCGAGGTATACTCACTCTTTGATGTGATGGCACCGGCTGCATTTGTTGCATCCTAAAGGTCTGAGATTCTGAGACGCCACTTATCATGATGGACTTATAGCAACAAGATTTTTTTGATCGGCCTTGACGGATCGCGACACTACGGACAGATTACACCAACCCTGTCAATTTGTTGCAGTCCTTGGAAGTTACGTATACGCCCAATCTAATCCAGCTGGCTCGAACCCAAAGAAATAACCTGAGCCTAGGCTTTGGCCTGAGCTATGTAGTACGGAGGGTCGCATGTGACAAATGTATTCAATGTTAGACATCATAGGCACTTGTGAGTCCTCTTTCTGCCGCCATTTCCACACCACCTCGTGCGCCCTCTCCCTTCTCGGTTCTTGATGGGTTCGATTATTCCAGCTACGGTGAACTCTCATGCTGTCCAGGCTATTTATAGCACCCCTCGGAATGCGTACTACGTACTGTAGCTGACTAGTTTTTTAATTATCACATAGCCCCAGCTACAACCCTCGCAGGGTTTATGATTCATCGGTTTGGATCCGCGTTTCCCAAGTCACAAAGGACCAGCCAACCTAAGTATGGCAACGATACGCGCCAATGACATATCTCTGACAGAATATCTCGACGACTTACAGGGTGTCATGGTGAGCACGGCTGATCGGAACAAATAACTTTTCGAACCATCTCCTTATAAAGTAGACCAGACGCGATCTCCTTCAGGCATATGATGAGGTCTTATTTTATGCGTGGAACAGCCTACGTTATGAAAGCATTCACGAAATGATCGGGTATTAAGTCATTCCACTGGCAGGCTGCAACTCAACAGCTTGCAACCAACGAGATGAATGGCCTACATCAGGTTCTGCTCGCTTGTCGTTAGTTTGATGCCGTCGACATGCGTGGACGCAGTGGGCCGTTCCGAATAATGTTATTAGGAACACTTGGACGTGAAACGATGAATGTCCGACATCATGAGACACTGCCTCAGACTAGAAGCATAACAGTAACCGCGCTCCAAACCGTTTGGAGCGCGGTTACCTGGCATTACTTGAGCTACCGTGACTGCATTGGCACGTCGGAGAGAACTTGTCCCGTCCTCTTCGAGTCCCGAAGAAGTAGAACCTAATATCGTCGAGATGAGTCCGAGGACGTGGCATGTAGCTCATGATGAGCGTAAAGAGAGTCGAGGGTATAGCATACCCGGGCCGATTCCGCCGGCGCACATGTTGTGTGACACGTGACACGATGTGACAGAGGCTTACCGTCGCAAGTCGCAGGCTCAGCTCGCGTCTTCATACCGTATCTTTTTGCTCATGGACAAAACCAAGTCTAGGTTGGCCGCTTTTTTTGACAATGACGAAGAAGAATCTTCGTTTCCAGTGCGATGGATAGAACTTCTCTTCCCACTCCTCCACACTCACCATGACTCCTGCGATAGCAAAAGACCGTGGACGACCAGAAGCTCTCCCAGTATGCTCAAGGCACCGTGAAAAAGTCAAAAAGGGAAAAGGAGAAAGAGGCCGCTGAGGCCAAACGGAAAGAAGAGGAGGAACACGCTGCCAAGGCATACGCAGAGTTTCTGGACGCGTTCGACGCCGATGACAGTGCGCCTGCACGACGAAGCTCGAAGTCTAGTAGCTTCGTCCGCCCTTCGAGGGATTCTGGTTCTGCCTATACACCATCAGGGTACTCTCGGTCGGATGTGCCCTCCCGTCCGTCGCGCGCATTCGAACCACCCAAGGTGTGCACGTCTGTTCACGAGTGTGACATTCCCTACATGACTGCAGTCACCGTCTCCTCCAGCTGTGCCAAGGCCCAAAGGCAAACGTGCTATGGATGCCTTCTTAGAAGAGATCAAGAGGTCAGACCAAATTTGCACGACGCTTATGTTCGACATGCTCATTACCGTGTTTAAAAGGGACCAGGCAGACCGAGAGGCTCGATTTGCTAGGAGTAGTAAGTTCGCGATGCAGCCCTACTCGGTCAACGCTGACTTTACTCCCCGAAGCTCATGCACGCTCTGCAACTGCTATGGCAGGTTAGTCACGGTTTAACTATTACACAAGAAAAGACTTATAACACTTTCCAGCCTACGAAGGACAAAGTGGAAGCAAAGACAGAGGCGATCCAGAGGTACTGGATTATTTTCGCAGTCATTCCCATCTTGGCTAATGATGTACAGACTTCCAATGTTTTTGTTGCAAACCTCCCGCCCCATGTTACAGAGCAAAGCTTAGGAACTTTCTTCGCTCGGATGGGGCCCGTTGGCTCAGTTGGTGTCTGCATTCCTTTCAACCTTCTGTTCACTTATGTCGGGTAATAAAGGTTAAAATTATGTGGCCACGAGGTGACAATGCGTCTGGGCCCGGTGCGGATATGACGGCTGCCCGGCGCAACAGAAATTCTGGCCTCAGCGGATTTGTCTCATTCATGAAACGAAGAGACGCCGAAGCTGCACTTAAAGAATTCGATGGATTTGAATGGGGTGGATCTGTCCTTCGCGTCGGATGGAGCAAAGCTGTTCCAATCGCCGCCAAGCCGATGTATGGTCAGTAGATGTCATTTGTCCTTATGCGAGCCATTTCACCTAAACCCTAACGGTACGCTAGTTGCCCAGAGATCCCGCTCTTCCAGTCCAGTGCCAGATAGACGTAGGTCACGCTCACGTTCCCGTGAACGTGACCACGACCGTAGGCGCAACAGGCGTTCGCGCAGTCGTTCCTATTCCCCTCGACGTGGGTCTAGGTATTCACGTTCCCCAAAGAGATCGTACAATCGCTATAACAAGCGTAGCCCTTCACCTCGCGATCGTTATTCGCCACGCGGGCATGCGACGGATGATGAGGAAGTCACCGAGTCGTTTATAAGGACTGTCGTTGCTGAGGTAAAGGGTCACGGCGAAAGATATGAAGAAAATTTGAAGGAGATGGAGAAAGATAATCCGAGGTATTCCTTCCTCACAGACCGAAATGTAAGCGCGTCACACACACCTTGTGGGCATAGCTGACTTTCGTCTCCAGCATCGAAAATATAGATATTATCGATCATTAGTAAAAAGGGAGGGTACGGTAGAGCCAGAGTTCGAGGACGAGGTGCGGAATACACTCTTTTGATCTTCATGCTGCGTGTACTGACGTTATGGGCATAAAGGGTTACAATAGTGTCTTCTCTACAGATTCCGCTGAGGAGTCCGAGAAGGAACGCACGCGCAAAACGAAACTCGGCAAGTTGGCTCGAAAACGCTTTGAAGCTATGCTTCGGTCGTTGAGCGGCGTGCGGGGTGAACTCGCACGATGTATGACTTTCAGTTTGGAGCACGCGGAAGCATCTAATGAGGTATTTCTATCTGTAGCCAATGCCTAACTCTATTCTTATGCGAGACCGCCTGCAGGTTGCCGATATTATTGTTGCTTCTCTTGTCGTTGATGACACGCCAGTGCCGCGCAAGCTCGCTCGCCTACATCTCATCTGTGACATCCTGCACAACTCGGCCGCACCACTTCCCATGGCTTGGAAGTTCCGACAAGAGTTTCAGAGTAGACTTGGGCTCGTCTTCGATCACTTTTCCACGATCTATCATTCCTTTCCAGGTCGCATCACCGCCGAGACGTTCAAGGGCCAGATCACTGCCGTCCTCGATATCTGGGAGGACTGGATCATTTTCCCGCCAGACTTCACTCAGCAATTGAGGCGAAGGATTGAAGGGCAGGTACAGGAAGAAGCGCCCGTAGTCGAGGAGGCCCCAGTGGTCGTCGAGGAACCTGCGCCTGCGCCCGTCTCGCGTTTCAAGACATCGTCCTTCAAGCCAGCCGAGGAGCTTGCCGAACCTGCAAAGGCAACAGTTGTCCGAGACGAGGGGGGTGAAACGCCAATGGATGTGGAAAGCGACGTAGATGGGCAGTCCTTGGATGATAACGTCGATGGGGAACCACTTGAGAATGTTGATGGCGAGCCACTGGACGACATCGATGGCGCGCCTCTGGAAGATGATATTGACGGCGCTCCTCTGGAAGATGACATTGATGGTGCCCCCTTAGAGGAAGATATTGATGGCACACCAATGGAGGACGTGGACGGGGAACCGATGTTTTAGTCTCGTATTATTTTGGTTTCTCTGTCCTCGCATGAAACGGGTGTTTTCTCGATGTCAGACAACAGTAACTGTGACTATGCAATGCCCTAAATGACCATCCATCCCTCCACCATATGTTTGTTCCCGTGAGATAACCCTACATACTGTCGTATACGAAACACAGTCTATCATGGTCCCCGCTTCTGGCGACTGGGGCTGCGGACAGTTTTCAGGATGGCCTCCCTCGCCGCCTCCAGCGAACTTGCAGAGCCTATATTGGATGTCGTAAAAGTTTTTTGGTTGGCTTACGTCACGAGGAGGGATGGAAGGAAAAGTAAAACGGACCTGTGATGACGATGGTGCTGTTCTCGCGCCCGACATTGATGTTGGCATTGGTCATTTCGTGCAGGCGTGCGATGTTGGCGCCCTTCGTTCCGATGATGCGCGGGAAGCTGGAGCGATCGGGAAGCGTAAGGAAACCGACGTGGGTCGCCGCTTTCGCCTTTTCGATCGCCTCCCCGATGGCGTCTTTGGCCTTGTCGATGCTCGACTGGTCGCGGGCCTTCAGGGTCCACGTCGATTCGCCTTCCTCGGCGTCGGCGTAATTTTCGACAGTCTCCCAGTATGCCTCCGTGACGGTATCCTCGGCATCGTCGACGCGCGCGGCCGCCGCCGTGGAGGTCGAGGGACGGGAGGGCATGGAAGACTTGGTAGGCTGCGCGGATGGCTCGGCTTCGACGCTGAGGTAGCGAAGGGTGCGGAAGATCGCGCCTTGAGACGTTACGGCGTCGTGATACTTCAGTGGAACAGTAATCGTATCCGTTATAGTCTCCGGAGGGGTGGCATTAGTAACCTGCGACTGCGGCGTCGTGAGTGCGAATGTTAGCTTGATCAAATGTGAGACGAACAAACCTTAAGCTGTTCAATGGCCTCGGCGACGGACGTTCGGCCCCCTGCCACCTTGACCACCTCCTCAGGCGGAACGTCCACCAGCTCTGCGGCATTTTCTATTTCACCGGCGTACTTGTACGAGTTCGAACCGGGGTATTGCACCTGAACTTTATACTTGTCCTGGAAGCTGATCAAGTTACGACCGCCACGGCCTATGAGAGAGCTATGGGCAGAAGTTGGGATCTGAACGCCAAGAACGACGCGGTCCCGCAGATCTGCCGCGGCCTTCTCGAGCTCGGCCTTCAATTTCTTGACGAGGTTGGCTTCGCCGCGCAGGCGTACTTCATCCTTCGGCTCCTCACCTGGCCGTGGGCTATATGCTCATGCGTCAACGCTAATGGAACACTAGGAGACAGGAACACGCACAATCGAACAAGTCCGGCCTGAGCTTTCGGGTCTGCAGGGCCACCACAGCGGACGATGAGGCTTCGTAGACCTTGGCCACCACCGCCGATGAGTGTCTTGTGGAATTTGTTTTCAATCGTCAGGACCTCCGTAATTTCCTCGCCAACTTGATCTACGATCGACTGGATGGCAGTCTTGGCGGCTGCAATAGCCTTTTTGCTCCCGCGGCAGGTGATGGTTGCACTGCTTCCGTCGTCGGCCTTGTCCAAGTCAATTGATGAATCCGTATCGTCCTTGATTTGTTTAATCGTGGCTCCACCCTTACCAAGAATGCGCGGGATCGCACGCGCCGGAACAGTGAAATGGACAACATTGTTGGTCTCCTTCTCAAAC
This sequence comes from Russula virescens, assembly GCA_003316435.1. Lineage (NCBI taxonomy): Eukaryota > Fungi > Basidiomycota > Agaricomycetes > Russulales > Russulaceae > Russula > Russula virescens. Next base: position 25,129 of record QFEY01002282.1, on the reverse strand, counting down.
TCGGCTGCATCGAGCAGCTCGGACTTTGCGCCAGCGACACCCTTCTTTCCACCTTTGACAAATACCTCATCGGGTTTAAGGTGCTCACGGGACCGGCCCTCCGTGTTCTCGCTCAACCCGCGGGGGAACGTGATCTTGACATTGTACTTCTCCTCGAGGCGGATAACATACTTCCCACTCTGGCCGATCAACCCAGAGTGATATTGAGCGGGTATATTCAAAATTTCTGAGGTTTCATCTGCCTGCAAGGACAAGGGATAAATGAGAATCTTGCTTGAAAGAAAGGCACACTTACCAGGCGCTCAACCTGAGAAATAATACGACGCTTAGCTTCCTCAACGTTTTCCTTACGACCGACGATCTAGCTCGATAAGTTTAGTTCCTATCCTGGGTGGTTGACAAGCTCTTGCGCACCGTAACCTTCGATCTCTGGAATGACCCTTTCTTCTTCCTACCCGCATCCTTAGCATCGTCACCATCATCTGCAAAGTCGATTTTGACGCCAAGAGAATCTCGAAGCCTATTGACACCTGAGCCCTGTGAGCCAACGACGCGCCCCACGTATTCACGATCAATCTCAAATTCAACCGACTTAATGCGGTACGTGTTAGTCAAAAGCCACCCGACGGCGATGGATGGACCTACATAGCTAGAGAGAATGAGGTCATTCTTGGCATCCTCAACTATTTTCAAAATCTCTTTGACAGCACGGTCAACTTCGGTGCTGGCACCGCGGACGAGAATGACATCTTCTGTGGACGGATCGTTTGCCTCAGAGCCAACCTTAACACTTAGTGCCTTTTCCTCGCCGATAATCCTACATTTGCCTTCAGGACAGACAGTTGGACAACAGGCGAATGTACTCACGCATTGAGGGTAGTGCCACCTTTGCCGATGACAGCGCTGTGCCATTTCTTTTCGACTGAAATGACCTGGCTTTTGACATCCGCTCCATCTTTAGCCCACTTAAGTAGTTCCTTCTCGGCCTCTTCAACATTTTTGCCTTTCTCCACAGAAGAGGGCGAGGCAGATGGTGAGGTCGGATCGTAAACCAGTAAAACCGAGGACTGCTCCTCTGATTCCGGAGGGAAGAAGAGCAAGACATTATGCGACTCGTGGAGCTGCCTGATCCTGCAACAAAAGAAATGGATCAGGCCAGGATGGCATGGGAAGAAACGGTGTCTACCTCTTGGCGTGTTTCCCCTGAATGACTCTGTGCACGAGCCAGTCAACTGGAACATCTTTCGTAGCGCCAATGAGCTTGCCCATCAACTCCGAAACCTGGCGTACAGCCGCGTCCACAAGAACCTTCTCGCCGACTAGGTCCACATTCAATACGGAGGCCTCGGAGCTTCCTGCTAACTCTGGGATGAAGATCGAAACACCAGGGTGCGCGGCCGCAAGCGTGCGTACATAGCCAGTGCGGTGGATGTACGTAAGCAGTTGACGTGAAAGCGTAATCGGAGTAGGGAGTCGAAATTCATGAATGTACTGAGAGTTGGCCTTGATCATGACTGCCGCGACACCATTGCCCACATCGTCTGCCTTACCCCAGACGACGATCTCCTCGCTTGCATCCCCAGTGGGTGGGACAGTGACTACGCACTTAGAGGCGGCTAGGATCTCGCCAACGGCATTACCAACAAGAAGCCTGTGCTTGCGCTTTGGCAGGGGAACCTTGACCGACGTGATTTCTGCGGAGACAGTGGCGATGGTACTCTTGACAGCCTCGATTACCCGGAGGACTACGTCTCGGTCACCAGAAACGGTCACTTCGCGCTGAGCACTGTTAAGCGAAAGCTCGACAGCTCCCCCATCAGCAGCCTCCACGAAAGCAGAATAGCGTGCTTTGACAAACGGAACGATATGTGGAAGTATGTCGCGTACACGTTGCGTAGTTCGGGCCCGTTTCGACGTAATAATCTGCTGGATGAGATCCTGGGCTTCACAAGCGAGCGAATGGGGACCAGTAATCGTAATCGGCATCATTTGCTCGTCATCATCATCGGCAAAGACAGGTGAGGTCGCTCCCGAAGCATGGGGTGAACCACCATTCGCAACGCCATTACCGCTGGGAGCAGCCAGAGTCTCCCGGCGCGGGATATCGATTTTAACGGATGTCTGATCGCGGATTTGTTTGAGCGTTGCACCTGGATGTACATGGTCAGAGAGGGTTATCCGTAGTAGACGCGTGCTCTCGTCCTTGCCTTTCGAACCAATGATAGAGGCAATCGTGGAAACAGGGGCATTGACAACAAGTGAAACCTGTGTTTGAGTGGTCACACGGGAGATTTTTAGCGAGAAATAGACACCATGTCATACCAACGGGCTGAGCGATGCCAACAGACTACGTTTTCCTTTCTCGAGCTCCTTCCTGGAGTCGGCCTTGAGATGGAACGTAGTCTGGCGAGTCTTCTGGTTGGTGGAAGCCTCGATCCTGATTTTGTGATTTGCCATAACCTGCTTCATGATCTCGCCGAGGGTGGTGGGCTTGCCATCTTTGCCCGCAGACGAAAGGTCTATCGCGGACAAGGTGAAAGACTCTGTCGCCTGCGAGACGTGGGCTGCGAGACGAGGGCCAGTGGACGCTCCCCAGGCGGGGGCGACGGGCTTGGAGACGTTAACTGGCGAAGGGGCAAGCGATGGGAATGCCTCTTGAGAGTCGGTATCAACGGGGCCAAGGATCTGTGGCTTGGAGACTGTGGGAGCGATGACCTCAGATGGGAAAGGATCTGGGGCACCTTCCAGGTTGTGCAGTCTCTTATGACGCGACGTCAGTGCAACGTGAGCAGACGGAGAACAAGAAAACTGTTACCGCGAGCGCAGCAGCGTCCATGATGAACAATACGAGTAAACCGGTGACGGGAAAACCTTTGACGGGGGAAAAAAAACCGGTAGGAATGAGGGCTGCACGCAGACCCGGTCCAGAATATTAATTTGTTGGTTGAGTAAAGAGAGCTGCTCGTTTTGATTCGCTTGACACCTTGTGTCGTGGCTCAAATTACCCGGCCAGTGGCACGTGGGAGTATGTTTCTATTTTTGAGAAACTCTATCTCTCTAATTTACGGCAACGGAAAACACCCAAAGCTGCATAGAGTGTATAGAGGACTAACGATAGATGTACTCGACGTATGGTACCAAGATGAACTGGCGAGACTTTCACCGATTCTTACCACAGACTTGGCTCGGCGTTAGTGAGCCTATAATAATCACGTGCGGGCGTGCTGAAAGGATCGGACTGACGTGGAAGTTGACGACAGCGAGGGCAAAGTCAGGGCAATGGAAGAAAGTCTTTACTCATCTCATTTCAATTCACTGGCATCACTCGTTTCAACTTAAACCTCACCCTCCCTTTGGCTTCGACTTTGACCTCCAATGCGTCATCTGCTACATCTTCACACACTTTTTCTCTTCCTTAGTCAGTGGGGAACCACATTCACACACGCGTCGGACGCATCGTTCCTATCGGATACTTTAGTTCGGAAGGACCAAGTTCAGCACGTGCTAGAACACGAGCCTGCGCAGAGCGCATCTTGCGAGAAGACGGTGCGTGCCGGCCTTCCTTCGACTTCTTAGCGGCAACCATTCTGAGAGGTATTCGGCAGCCCACCGGTCCCATCGAGACCACGCTATGCGACTACGAAACCATCGAGAGCGTAAATGACGTGCTCTATGATCAACTCCATGAACTTGTGCAAACACCATTCTTTAAATACTTTCGGGTGCGTTATCCGACCCTATTGGGCAAGCTGAGCTTATTGGACCAAACCAACCAGGTGGATCTATATCGAGAGTGCCCATTTTGGGAAGAAAATGTGTTTTGCATGAATAGAGATTGTTCAATCGTCACCGTCGACGAGGTAAGTACGTTTCTTGGTCCTGCTGCACCCTATCCAACATGATGGCAGAGCGAAATACCTGAGCAATGGAGAGCTGGCACTCTAAGCAAATTAGAACGCAAGGAAGATGACGTGAGTCCCCGTGTATTGCAAAGCCATACGTCCCGTTGACGCGACACAGAGAGTAGAACTTCCTGGCTGTTATTATCGTGACTCGGACTTCTGTTTCCTGGATGACATGACGGGTGCGTTTACCTTGTCTCTATATGAACCTCAATCATACAGTCCATTTAGAGGGTGACTATGTCGACCTCTCGTTAAACCCTGAGCGTTTCACTGGCTACGTGGGCCCTTCCGCCCACCGTGTCTGGAAGACAATATACGAGGAGAATTGTTTCGAACAATCTGAGAGCTCGTTGAGCAAGTTGTCAAAGACCGGGGTAGTCCTTCCGGACACTATGGCGGAGGTCTTGTATATGGACGGCGACACACCCCAAGAGCAGTGTTTAGAGAAGAAGGTGTACTACAAGGTCATCTCAGGTGCGTCAGCCTGTTGTATTCAAATGAACGATTCGCATATGCTCACTTCTCCAGGGCTTCATGCGTCAATTTCGACACATATATGTTATGAGCATCTGAACCAGACAACCGGTCAATGGGTATTTCGTCAAAACTTTATCATGCTCGGATTTGGTGCTCACTACCCACCAGGGACCTGATCTACAGTGCTACGTAACTAGAGTAGCATCGCATCCTGAGCGACTTCAGTATATCTATTTTAACACAGTGCTTCTTCTACGAGCTGTAGCGCGCTTGGGCCCATACCTATCCGCCTACGACTACTGCGCTTCGGGAACCCATGAAGACGATGTGGTCACGTACAGCCGATTAGAAAAGGTCATCGAAATTGCCGGGGCTGCTGGAAAGTTCGACGAGAGCACTCTTTTCAAGGGTGAGAACGCTAACGTAGGTCGACACGTGGACATATCATCTCCTGGTCTCGTTTGACGCGCGTCATGCAGGTCCTGAAAGAGGAGTTCAAACAGCACTTTAGAAATGTTAGTCGAATTATGGACTGTGTAGGATGCGACAAGTGTAGACTTTGGGGGAAAATCCAGACGACGGGACTTGCTACCGCATTGAAAGTCCTTTTCGAACTGGATGAGAAAAATTTAGAGTAAGGGCTTCCCCTTTCATGCTCGCGCATGATGTTTGCTCATCCGAATTCCTAGCCCACGATTAAATGCCAATCTTTTGCAGCGTTCAGAAGTGGTTGCTTTGATTAATACGCTACATAGGTTCGCGGAAAGTTTGCATGCCGTAGAAGTCTTCCGAAGATTATGGCGTGAGTCGAGCGGCGAGGAATCAGCGAAGCTCATCCGAGAGGCCGAGAATGCGGTCAATACACCTGTGAGTTGCCTTAGATTATGATCTATGTTGTTGATTTTGACATCGTCTTAGCTACCCCGACCATCCCGACCTGTCAGTGAAAGCGCTACATTAGTTACCAGCTTGGTCAGACGGATACAACAACGAACAGCGCGTTGGATACGTGTCTGCAAGGAGGGTACGATTGAGTGCGCGGATGCTGTGAAAGAGGTCATACTACGCATCACCACATTCTTTGTCTCGCTACTTAAATCGTCGGGGAAAGAGCGAGGGCCACGGCAGGATTTATAATATTACGGCCGTGCTGACGCGTTGACGAAAGCGGCATAGCCATAGTCGACCGAACTGTATGTATCTTGCTGCGCACCACATAGTTACCATTACCAAACCACTTTCAATTACTGTAGATGTAGCACAGCCATAACTTAGTTTCGCCACCTTCGACTTACTTCCTCCCTCCATCTTTGTAGCCGGCTAAACAAAATGATCATCCTCGAGAGTGCTCCAAAACTCCCAACGGACCCTACAGCCGTGCCGACGAATAGGGAGCATCCCCAGTCCGACATCGAAGCGCACGGAGAATCCTCGCGTTCTCCAAGTCCCAACCCTACCTTGCCGGATTATGAAACTTCGGAAGCCCAGCAGCAGCCATCGCCACGTCCCAAACTTTCGAAAGGCCAGAAAATTTGGTTTAGCCGCGTGGGGAGACTGATTTCGTACGCCATGCTGATATACTCCCTCATCATCGTCCTCGTCGGCGTACCCATGTTCGTACTGGTGAGTTTTTCTCGGTTTCAATAATCACCCTTCCCTCCCCCTGCCCCTTCCCCCTGCCCCGGTCCCGTACGGAACACCTAGGGCTGAACTCCGCCTCAGAGGTCAAAATCACACCACAAGTTTAAATGGAAAACGGATGACGATGAATTTGGACCGGGCCATCCGTCTCAACACTCAGTAAGCAGTCAGATGGATATGTCCGCTGGTAAAGACGCCGGCACAACTCCTGCCTCGTGTAACGTTTGGGCCGAATTGGACTCTCCTCCGGGGAAATCCCCAACTGGCGTTGCAATGTACGTTTCTAAATGCAGCGTCGTCTAATCGAACGCGTAATGATTGTTGATTCATCTGTTCGTTTCTTCCAGGTCGCGTCTAACTTTCCCATTGGATCCGATCATGGCTTTGGTAGTAGATGCCGACGCACATGATTTAGCTGGTTATGTCACCGGTAGCCTCACGGTTAACATGAATTCGGAGACAAACACGGCCAATCCTGTCTTATTGGCCTATGCACAATATTCAAATCTTCAGCTTTTCAATGCAAGTTCTATTTGCGTCTCGCAAGCTAGCAATACCACTCAGATAACAATACATGTGCGTGCCACTCGTTTGTAAATTGGAGCCATGAAGGATGACCATCATGACTTTAGATACCCAAGAGGACTGCGAATTCTTCTGATACCATACAAATGGACTTGACACTTCTTTTGCCTCAGTCGCAGACCACGATCAAGTTCGACAGGTTTTCCACCCAGGTGGCCTCATTTAAGCAAGTTTTTGGCAACTTGCCTCGAGTCTTTTTCGAGCGCCTCAGAATTGAGGGTTTCCATTCTCCCATAACAGTTGGAGTACGTATACTTGCGTCATGACAGGGACCACCTGGAATTCACACGCATCTCTTTAGTCTATTTCCGCAGCAGCAGTCAGGGCCCAGACCTCCAATGCCAATATTTCGGGGAATTTCTGTGCGTCTGAAAGAATTCACTTAGACACGGTTAATGGGTAGGCGAAACTCGTCTTCGTCAGGTAAAACATCAGCTGACTCAACACCTCCAGTGCTGTGTCTGCGAATGTGTCGCTGCGCAATAACAAGAAGCAAAAGAGGCACACCAGACTCACGGTGGAGACAGGGAACGGGTATCGTACTCGCTGCTCAGGTGACAAGCTATCGATGGCTCATTTTGTTTCCTCTATCAGGCCCATCCTCGTGCAGGTCAACATCGCAGTAGAAGAGCGGGTTTACTTCAGTACACCAAAACATCGAAACTTTTTCACACAATTCAGGAATTTCAATGCGCCGATTAACGTGTCCTTAACGCATGCCGACGGGTCGAAACCTGCACGCATCGAGTTGGTCGCCGACAATTCGCAAGGCCCGATGGACGTATATCTTGACCCGCTCTACACGGGAATCTTCGACGTGCATACAAAGTCGGCGACGGCGAAGGTGCTGCCGTCGTTCGTCTCTGTGCCCCCTTCCGTTACAAATGCCCTCGGTGAAGGCAAGAGACGCGACTTGCACTTTACCGGCCACGTTTCAAAAGAGCGAACTCGTGGCTGGATCGGGGACGATCGGAGACCAGAGGAGTTTGATCGTAACAAGATCGGCCGCGTCGAGCTTACAAACTCACTTGCTCCTGTCCAACTACACGTGGCCCTATTGAAAAACAACACTTCGACTTCGACTTCGATCAGACGGTGAATGTGGTGGTTTCTTCGGGGGACATGTGTATGATTTAGTGATGCGGTTTGTGTCATGCTCTTTTTATACTTTTGCCTATTTACTGTATCTGTGTCGTTGCTCGCTCCTTTGCCCCACGTAATCTTTATTATAATCTGCGGACAGGTTGTATTTGGTGTCGCATCATAGCAATCAAAAAAACTTACAAACACCCCATTTTATTTCCGATCTGAGGTCTCAGGATTTCTGGAAAGTCAACGTAAACATAAGATTGGATGACAAAAAGGTAATTTTCAGGGCCCCTCGTTATCTCACTTCTCACTTCCTGAGTTCGTCTTGGTGGTGCCGAAGATAGCATAAGGTCAAAGTGGCGGGTGTGGTCACCTACGCCCACCCAAAACGGTCGTAGTAAGAAGTCATGCGGTCGAGGAGTGGACCCCATTTACGCACACCATATCCGGCCGCATCGGTCAAGACGAGTGGGTACCGGCGCTTTGGTGCAACTCTGCGGAGATATGTCATGCCAGAGATGTAGAAATTTTCACATGCAGCACAGAGTCGGCAAGTCATCCCTGGACCGATCCCTGACAGCCATGGCAGCCACCAAGACGGCCAGGAGACCGTATTCCACATATGTGTGCCAATATTGATTGAAGATTAGAGTTGGTCATGGGGCCAGTCATCGCGTAGTAATTATCAGAGGTGCGGCTGTGCTGCGCCGTGTTGTCACGGGTAGTCGCATACGAAAGCGGTATCGAGCGAATTAATTGGTTGGTTTCATTTACCAAGAACAGACTTACCATGTCAGTATAGTTGTGCCACAACTAGTGCCAATTGTGCGTGTATGTAGGGTAAAAGGGGAGATTAGCAGGGTTAGTAGTTGCCCATGACAGTGATTAGGCGATGTTTATCCTGACTGTAAGCCTGTGGGAACTAGACTAGTTTCGTTGGAGAACAGTCGCGAATTATTGAGGTGAGGATGAATGGGATGAGGTCGCCTTGGATTTCTTCAGCTCGAGAGGACTATGTGGGGGCAATCGGAACGCCCAGCGAGAAGCTGCATGCCGGGCGTGAGAGGCTATCTCATCAGAGTAAAGCAGACCTGTCCCTGACTGCCAGCTGAAGGTTCATATGACATTACACTGTGCTCCAATCAAAGGTATTCCGACAGTACGCCGACCATAGAACTGTTGTCACTAGTCCATAGGGGGTGAAAACTTTGAGGGACCGCATACGCTTCTGATGACCTAGGTAAATTTGGTATGCTCCCCACGCAAGACCAGATCCGGTGGACCAAGTAGCAATCTCGAGCGTTATTGGCCTCTTCCCGGAGACGTAGATAAGGCTGGCACTACTGGCGGCTGCGTACTACGAGTACTTGCTGGGGTGTGCCTGAACGTCTTGGCGCAACACAGCCGCAGCAGAGCGTGCGAGTATGCCAGCGGGTTCTACTGGAGTTCCAAACACGTCTGACACCGTTTGGTTGGCATCTCGTAATATTGTGGGGCGGTTCAGCTGTGGGAGGCGACGCCAAAAGAGCTCATCGCAAGTGCTCACGCGCTCACACTCGTACTAAAAGGAGACCCCCCGCCACGGACCGGGAGTCGCCAGGGCTGAGAAAAGTCGATTTGTTACTGACAAACCCGAAATTTTTGCCGGACTGAGCACGCAATTCTCATCAATGTTGTAGTCATAGAGCGATAAAAAGCTTCCACTTCTGCGTCATGGTTTTCCCCTCGTCGACGCTTCCGTGCATATCTAGACAGGCTTGATGGCAAAGACTCCTCATGGTGGTGTCCTCAAAGTGTGTTCTCTTGTTATCGACCTATTATGGCACTGCCCCCTTGACACTATCTTATCCTATCAAAGGATCTCCTGGCCCGCGATGAAGGCATATATCACCTGTTGAAGGAGGAATCCCTCACCTTAGATGATATTATTCTAACCGAGGTCAGCAATCTTTCTGCCTTGAATTCGACGGCTTACTGATCGTATTCAAGCGTCAACTTTGCGACCTCGAGTTGATCATCAATGGTGGATTTAGCCCATTGGAGGGATTCATGAATCAAGCAGACTATGACGGGTTAGTTGTCATCGTAACAGGATCAGTGCTCTCGGTTAGACGAAACTCGGTTGCAGCGTGGTCGAAAACCTCAGGCTCACAAATGGCATACTCTTCCCCATGCCTGTGACGCTGGACGTGTCTCAAGAAGACATTGATCGCCTCTCCTTGTCCAGCGGCAAACGAGTTGCCCTCCGAGATCCACGAGATGACCAAGCGCTCGCCATCTTAACGAGTTGAGCTTGTTCTTGTCTCACCCGAGTTCGCCATCTAACGCACTCGTAGTTGATGATATCTACAAGCCCGACCGTGTGAACGAGGCTATCAAGGTCTTTGGTGCGGATGACCCCGCTCATCCATCAGTGGCGTATCTGCGTACGAGAGTAAAGGAGTTCTACATCGGCGGCCGTGTCGATGCCATCCAGGCGCCTGCGTACTTTGACTATGTCCCGCTCCGATGTGAGTTGTCGCAGCTTTGCTGGCGCAAGTTGGTTTATTCATGGCCTTGACAGACACTCCCGCGGAGCTCCGCGCGCACTTCAAAAAGCTCGCATGGAGGAAGATCGTCGCGTTTCAAACGCGCAACCCCATGCACCGTGCGCACCGCGAGTTGACCGTCCGCGCCGCACGACAACACCAAGCAAATATCCTCATCCATCCCGTCGTCGGCCTCACCAAGCCTGGCGACGTCGACCACTACACCCGAGTCCGCGTCTACAAGGCGATCATGGCCAAGTACCCCAACGGCATGGCGCACCTCGCTCTCCTTCCTCTTGCGATGCGCATGGCGGGCCCCCGGGAGGCAGTTTGGCACGCCATCATTCGCAAAAACTACGGCGCGACGCACTTTATCGTCGGTCGCGACCACGCCGGTCCCGGAAAGAACTCGTATGGGAAGGACTTTTACGGGCCCTACGATGCGCAGCAGCTTGTCTCCAGATATCGCGATGAGCTGCAGATCACTGTGGTCCCGTTCCAACAGATGTCATATCTTCCGTCGACGGACGAGTACATGCCTGTAGATGAGGTGCCCGATGGAGTGCAGACGCTGGACATTTCCGGAACTGAGCTTAGACGACGGCTCAAGACGGGCGCTCACATTCCAGATTGGTTCAGTTATGAGTACGTCGGCCTGCTATCCAGTGTAGATCTGGTCTGACGCGGCCTCAGCGCTGTCGTGCAAACCTTACGGGAGAGCTATCCTCCGCGACTGAAACAAGGATTCGTAATTTTCCTGACTGGCTTGTACAATTCTGGAAAAGATACCATCGCCCGGGCTCTCCAAACTGTATTCAACGAACAAGGCGGACGGAGCGTGTCCCTGTTACTAGGCGATTCGATCCGCCACGACCTCGGACCAGGTAGCTAAGCTCCCTTTGCTCATTTCTCCCTCGGTCCTGACCTCTTTTAGACTATGCCCTTTCTCGAGAAGAGCGCTCCAATCACCTTCAACGGATAGCATTCGTCGCGTCTGAGCTCGCGCGCTCTGGCGCGGCAGTCATCGCAGCGCCGATTGCTCCTCACGAGGCAGGCCGGCAGGCCGTACGTGAGACGGTCACGCGTCAGGCAGGTCCTGGCGGAAATTACTTCCTCATCCATGTCGCGACCCCGATCGAGTACTGCGAGAAAACCGACCGAAGCGGCGTGTACGCTCAAGCGCGGAAGGGCTCCGGCAGAGGGTTGGCCGGAGTAGACGAAGAATTTGAGGTTCCAAAAGACGCGAATTTGACCGTCGACCTTGCCGAGCATAACATTCCACAGGTTGTCCACAGTACGTTTTTTTTCTGGTCCCTTTGCGATTGTCACACGTTCATCTCGACATAGGCATTGTATTGCTGCTGGAGACGTCGGGTCTTCTATAGGTGTTGGAAGTAGAATGTGGGACACCATATGGCGGACGGATATAGAATTAAGAACGACGACGCAGGTGTTGTATGCTGTATAATAAATACACAGACTAGCCGTGGATGCTCCGAGTGTGCCGACGTTACTACTCTCTATGCGTACATCTCAGATCCCAGGGCTTCATGTCGGGTTTATATGTACTTCCGTTGACGACCTTCATGTATGACTTGTGCCCATCCGACCAAGTAATAAGCACATGGATGCATGGCCGTTTTACATATCAAGTAATTGACTACGTCCTTATTCGACACAAAGCCACAGTGCCCCATATATTTTAACGTACGAACTCATGCTTAGGGAGAGGGATAACCATGATATTTTCTGTCTCTCTACCCTTTGGCATGCCCATCTTCCTCCAACAAGGCGCGCAGAGGATACATGGACTCTCCCCTAGACGCATGTCCCCAACGATTGAATATACGGCCGGAACTTTCGAACATGCGCGGCAGTTCCCGATTGGTGGGGGTGTGATTCCTGTAGTAAGCGGGTATCCAGAGGAAGGATCGTGTGTATGCAACAAGCTAAACGAAGAGTGTTCAACGTGATAGAAAGCAGTAGAGAAGGAGATGACGTACCGGATTTGGTCGACAACTAAGAAGTGTTCGCAATTACCGTGATGTAGCAGCCAATACGGATGGTTCAGACGAAGCGAGAGTGAGGAGAATGGTGTGTCGTGCATCTTCGAACCGACGGTAAGCGGTTTTGAGACATGAGCTGCGAGCTTGCTAGAAAGGTATAGGAAGACGGTCAACTAAAGCCAGTACTGTAGAAACAGGTAGATGTGACCTGGCATAATCATTTTCGGTCAGTCCATCCCCATAAGCTGTATCCTCGATAACGACGACATATCCGCTAGGGTGTTTTGAGGCACCAGACTCGTATCCTGCAAATGCCCCATTCACAGTGGATTCGTCAGGCAACTCGTTCGAAGGACAAGGTATAACGTCATAGAGTTCCCCAAGGGTATTGGAGGACAACACTACATGTTGCGAACTGCGATATACAAAGTTATAGGTCCATGCAAGACGATTGTATACACTGAGCGTCACAACAGCCGAATTCTGGGCAGGGGTAGATTCGTTATGTGCACGTTTCTGTTCAAGCTATCAGTACGGCGAGGGAAACTTGAGTTTTCGTAGACTCACGATCTCTATCAGCGTGTTGATATCCGTATTCTTGGGACCTCTTATGAAGGCTCCCGCTTCCTGAGGTAACCTATGCCCGTCACGTTCGCGGATTAGTGATAAACTATAATTGTACGTACGGCCAGCTTTTCAACTTGATATCTTCTAGGCCGCCCTTCAGAGCGATGAGATCTGGTGTATCCTCCAGTTCTGAGACGATCTCGCGTTTTCTTTTGCGCTTCCCTGGGGCATTTCTTTCCGCAAGGTCATACACGGCGTTGACAGACGCATCATGAACGTGTCGCGCGTGAACGTAAAGACGTGGGTCGTTGAATATATCGGAGATCTTTGAACGGATCTCATCTACACTTGGGCGGTATTAACGGGTGATGCAGTCATTTGTGTAGGAGACCCACCTGCATTCAGACGCGACGGTATCCTGCTGCACCGAGTCTACATCTTCGACAAGGTGCCAAGAGTGATCCGGTGTAAGTGCCGCGCTGTCGCGAGCACCACACAGAAAATCTTGAATATTAATTAGCTCAGATGGAGGCCCAATAAGTGATTCATGAGACGCTGCTGTCCATGTCACCGAGTCCATTCTGAGCCTTAAGACCTGACCTGAGCGCTGAGCCACAGAGCGCGAGAGGACGAGCACGTCCGCTATGCCAATGAGGTCACATCACGTGCTTTTCTCGTCACGTTGGGGCAAAGAAAATGCACATGACTTGGACGCGTCCAACTTTCACTTGCGCGTTTCCCCAATCACCACCACCATTCTATATTGTCATTTCCCCTCGGGATTCACTAGCACCCGAAGATTAGACAAAAAAAGGAATGAAGACATACACTGACCGCGGCGTACAAGTTGGCTCCTCTCAGCTGCAAAACCGCGCCTTGTCTTTGGACGCCGTCGCTCCATCTCCGGAAGATCCCTTGTTTGCAGCTGGCGACTCACAGCTCCTCTCTCCGTTGGTTCATCCCTCACAACTTTCTCCCGCATATAGCTACTCCTCTGCGCACGGCTCTCCATTTACGAAAACAGATGTATCTCATACTGTCAAGCCCCGCGGGCTACCCCAGTTGAGGCCGTCCACAAATCGGCACTCAGCCATCAGGGTTTTCTCTCTCCCCGAAGATTCCATCTCGGCTATGGGGAAATCTGAAGTGACTGTCGTCCAGCGCGTGGTCTCCATGCCAGAACCAAGACTTGTTGGTGGCCAGCTCACCGAAAGCAGCATGTCTACGGAAGGGTTTGACGGCTCCATGTTGAGCGGAGGCTCTTTCCTCTCTGGAACCGATACCACATCCGGTATATGTCTTTTTTAGCCATAAGCATGGTATCATCTCTCATGCGCATTCCCACCCCGTCTTCTCCAGATTCGGTGTTGATCATCGAAAATAATTGTGGATTGTCTGAAGCGTTTTTGAGTGATCAAAATACGACCAAGCCTACGTCTCCTGAGTCTGAGAAGAAGATGGCACCCAAGGATGAAGGTACGCATGTTGTTCAATGATCTATCAGGTATAAACAATCACATTCCTCCAGGGTGGATCACTTGGGCTAAGTCGCCCCCGCGACCCATTCCTGCCCTGCACGGCCCACTCTCTTTGCCCTATGCACGGTGCCCGTCGTAAGTCACTGTGACAGTTCTACTGGTGCCAGTTACGAAGGTTTTCTAGTGGTGCTGAAGGTACAATCATTGAAGAGCCGGACAATTTGCCGCGGGTGATATGGGGTCTGGATTCAGAAGAGCATCACCTTAGTGGTTTCAGTTCAGACCCCAAGAAACAGGATTTTACTGCCCAGAAGGCACACCACGTTCTCCATTCTCCTCGCCATTATAAGCCTTCAAATGACAACTCTACGGCTTCTACGAGGACCCACAATTCCATTGTCACGATGCTTTCTCCGAGAAGAGCAAGGCCAGATGACGCTGGGTACGGAACCTTGAGACAAGTCACATCTGGAGGTCGAAGTGATGTCGCCTATTCGCGAAATCCATTCAACGAGACTATTGTTCTGGAGAACCTTGTTGACAGAAGAACTGTCAGAACAGAACATCAAGATCAAGACTATGATGCGATTGGTGACTTGACAAGAACGTTAGAACACAGCCTACACTTGCGAGAATCCGATAATGAACTCCACGCTGGCAGCAATTTAGATCGTAACCGTGATATTCTGTCTAGGGCCTATGGATCTCGGAATCTCTTGTCCTCCTCTAGATCTGGCCTTCCTGCTATGAGGGTTTCGTCTCGTCCGGCGGTTGGCTCCGCTCTCCCCCAAATACTTATTGAGCCTCGCTCTCCCGAAATTCCCCAAGCACCGTCTCGTCGAATCACGGCAATGGAGCTAGCTCATCAGTATCAACAACATCAGCTCTTGAAATTGCAACAGCAAAGTCTTTTACCTACTCCTCCTAATTCTTCGTCTCCTCTCTGGTCATCTGAGTTCTCACCTTACAACCCCCCTTCAGTATCTCCCGCTCCGCATAGACACCAGGTAGTCCACGAGCCATTGCGGGATTTAGATGCGCCAGATCAACTGCGTCACTTGATGCGAGAACGCTTGGGTCGTGGTATCTTGCATGACCCTGATGTCGCTTCCCTAGCACCCGCCGCTCAAATCAGCACAGCATCCCGGCTGGACTATCCTGGATATGAGCTAGATCCAGTTACATCACAGGCTTTGGCAAATATCTTTGCTACACAGGATATCCAGCATGTACCTGACCTGTCGTCTGACGTTCTATTGCCCATAGCACGCGCTCCTCAGACGTTACCTAGCTACATCAGCCACGATGCTCGTCGGTACGCTGCGCCCTATCATGATACGCTAGTGTCTCCCACGTCCCCAGAGGAATTTGTGTATACGCGGGGACATCCTCAGCCCCAAATTCCAAGGTCTATCCCGCTAGCAAGGCTCATGCAACGTCGTTTGTCGTCCGTGCCGGAAGAAGATTCAAGCCCGACCATTCATGGACGTTCACCATCACCGCCTCAGGTTACGAGACAAGGCATGGATCGATCCTACCTATACCCTCCTGCTCAGCACGGATATCAATACCCTGAAAGTGTTGAATCGTCAACCAATTACTCCGGATCCCTTTTAGAATCAGCCTCTCGTGGATCACAAAGTAAACTTCGTAGCACCGTCTTTACTAACAAGACTTCCACGGTCGGTATGGATACGCTTGATGCTCAGGGACGCTACAGAACACGACATGAAGGAGTGGCATCGGAGAAAGAGGGCGCCATTGCATCTAGAAGAGCTAGTGGACTGAAGAAGACTCGCGGGCGGCCTCCAAAGTTTCATGGTAACTGAGGACTCCGAATCAAGCGCTCATATCCAAGTCGAAAGCCTTCAATAACTTGTGGGCTCTGCTAGCATGGCTCTAACCTTGGGTCTCTTTCTTCCTGCTCTTCTGAACCCTGAACTGTCTCTGTTCCCCGCTTCTTCTGCATGTCCTGATGTTGGCTTCTGTGGCACCCCTGACCTGGTTCTGGAATCACGATTCTCATTGTTTCTATGCATAAATCAGTACCCGTAAGTTCAAGCACTGTATCTTATTGTTTCGGGAAGTATGCATGTAACGGATTTTCGTATCTTCGTGAATGATGTAACACTTGTCGCCGAATTTGATGGCGTTCAAATATAGCGTCAATCTCCGCGCAACTACCTCAAGGTTTGACAAAAAGGTCAGTGAACTTGTCAGCGGGAAGTTGCCACAGCGATTTGGCATCCGAGAGTGAGTCCAGTATCCTGAATATGAAAATTAAACTCTGGGGAGAGTGACTCGATTGGTTCGAATGCTTACTTTTTCTGATGGCGCTCATCGAAATGGTATCCAATGTGCCGACGGAACTTGGCAAGTAAAAGTGGCGTGCCTTCCTCGCGACGGCGCTTGTGTCCAACTGGGTATTCAACCTCGACCTCGTCAAGTACGGTCCCATCGTTCAACTCGACAAGCAGCGCATTTCCAATCGAACGCATTTCCGGATCGTGGTACTCAACGCTGAAGCGTTTGTCCTCTACGCAATAGATCTTGGCACGGAGTGAGTCAATGCGTGGGTCGGCGGCAGACTTGTCTGAGCTGCATGAACCAGCGGCCTTGTGAGTAGAAGTGTAGCAAGATCAGAGAGGGAGAAACGGACTAGCTCTCCGAATTAAGGTATCCGTGGATGAGTGGGTACGCGACCATGTAGCTAATTGCGTGGCTATGCAGGACGTAAGGTTCGTTTGAGGCTGGTGTACGTGATACCAAAACTCACTCGCGATCAGCGAAGTTGGCGAGCGGGCCCTGCTTGTCGATGATGCGGATGGCGGCTTCTTGCGTGCGGATGCGAATGCTCTTGATATCGTCAGACGACTTGCCGAGAGCTTTGAGACGTTCGTGTACGAGGTGCGCTGCCTCGACGGCCGTCTGCGCGTGGAACTCGGCCGGATAGGATATTTTGAAGAGGACGTTTTCCATCACGTACGAGCCGTACGGGCGCTGGAACTCGAAGGGGCGGCCCTTGAAGAGCACATCATAGAAGCCCCACGTTTTGGCGGACAGGACGGAGGGCAGACCAGGCTCGCCGTGCTTGACGAGGTAGGCAAGATTCACGGCGCGTGAGCACGCATCGCCAGCGGCCCAGGACTTGCGAGAGCCCGTGTTCGGCGCATGCCGGTATGTGCGGAGAGACTGGCCGTCTACCCATGCTTGCGAGATGGCATCGATGGTCTGCTCGCGCGACAGGCCGCTAAGGAAAGAAAAGTCGAGGGTTGTTGTCAGTGCTGGGACGACGGAAGGAGAGTGAGCCCACGGTGACGTACAGGAGCTTGGAGACAACGGCGGTCGAGGCGACTTTGACAAGGACGACGTGGTCGAGTCCGACGCGGTTGAACGAGTTGAGCAGAGCGAGGCCGCCCTGGATCTCGTGCGCTTTGATCATGCACTCGAGCACGTCCTTGACCGTGACGTGCTCTCCCTTGCGCGCCAGGTGGTCCGCGACGGCGAGGATGGCTCCGAGATTGTCGGACGGGTGGCCCCCTGGAAAGGCCGATTATGTCAGCATTAGCTGGACTTCAATTGGGGTGAAGGCGATGGTGACACGTTACATTCTGCGGCGAGGAAGCAGTCGTTGTAGTCCAGCCAGCGGATGATGGTGCCGATATTGAACGCTCCACGGATTGGGTCGAGCTGGTAGTTGGTCCCTGGGACCTTGGTTCCTGAAGCGGTCGCCTCAGTAGGCATATAGGAAGGGTGATGGCGGATGGTACTCACCGTTGGGGACTATAGTGCCCTCGACAACAGGCCCGAGTAAGTTACGACACTGGGGGTCCACACGCAAGCCCTCGAGGCCACAGCCGATGGTGTCGATCAAGCACAGGCGCGCGGTCTCCCATGCAAGGTCCGAGTCGATTTTGTAGTTGTGCACATAGTCCGCGATATCTTGAACAACCTTATCAGGCTCTGGACGGACCGCAGACTCTCCGAAGTGAGTGGACATCGCGCGGCCCGGAATGGGGGTGGGGAATGCGGTGGCGGTGGACGAAAGTGGGGAAGAAGCTAAGTCCCGGGGGCGCGAAGAAGTGATAATAAGGTTTGCTAATGACGTTGAAATAGAGGCGGCCTGGACCCGACCCGTCGTAAAGAGAGAGCCTCGCTGTTCTAAGATGCGTAACGAGGCCCGGGCTTGCGTACGCAGCATTACACGGTAAGAGCAAGAGACGGGGAGGAGGAGTTTCTCGCAAAGAGCCAAAGTCCGCCGCGCGTTAAATATACGCTAAGGTCGGAGGGCGATTCACCCCCGTACGGGCCATATATGGAAGGAGTGCCGGGAATCGGGTCCGGAACGGATAAGGTCCGTCGCCTTTTTTGGTGTAAAAGTCGGGCGTTGGAATCTACCGTGATAGGCGATAGGTCGGGTCACTCACTATCTATCTACACGGCGTTCATCCATGGGACAGTCCGAACGGACCAGCTATCAGAACAGATTGGACCAGTACCGACCCACACTTTGCCCGACTCCAGCTGGCCCGTGGCTTGTAGATGTGGCACTACTGTCTACGGCGCCATCACAACACCGCTCTAGACTCGGAGATTTCTCCGATATCTCAGCTCTGGTCGATATACAGCATGCAAACATCGGTCAGAGGAAGGTGCCGATGCTGTACTTATTTCCTGGGTCTAGGAAGGGAACATGCCGGAGCAAGATTCTGAATGGCAACAGCTCTCAGGAAAGATAAATGAGATTATAAGGGCAAGCGAGTCACAGATTAGGTGAGAGAGTACAGGACCGACCCGATGGAATGTGGACAAAGCCACTACGGGGTTAAACATCCCAGCCAGTGATTTAGGGAGCACAGCGACAGGGCATGCAACAAATGTGCAGGTCGTCGCCCGAAAATTAGCGCAGATAGCGGATCTTTCCCTCTCGGAATCACGACTGCTGTGGCCCGTGTTCAAGAACGCTGAATCCTTGGCATCGTCGAAAGTCAGCTCCCCGATACCTTTCATCAACAACTCTGTTGACTTTTCGGTCATTGGTGACCATCCAGAGCTGGTTCAAGGTACGGGCCTCACGACTTACGGTACTCGGTAGCAGTCTCTTCAAGTTATTGTCATTATTCTAGATATCAGTTCTTTCAATGTCTGAGAAGAACGACAGGAAAGGGGCAATACACCCATGGATGTTGGCTTCACATCCATGCCAGTGATCTACCCATCTTCCATCCTCCACATACCGTGACCTCTGCATCACCCCCCAGAGTTCTGTTCGAAGATCATTATCATCTCCCATCATTGAATTGAAATCATGTCCTTCCAATAATCTATTTCTTGCATTGCCGGATGAAAGAGCAGCGGCATTGGATGATTTTACACAATTTCAGAAAAAATTCCCGCACTTTAGAGATCGGGCACAAAGCCCACCCTCGCGAATTCTGATTTAGACCGATTTGATAAACCCATCTGACCCCAAAATGGCCAAAGTCCCTACCCAACCTTAACCTGTCGGGGGGCCTATATTATGCTCCAATTGATTAGGCTCAGGCGACACGTTTACGTTTCGATTCGATTCCGAGTCTTCCATTTCCATCTACGAGTCAGACCACCAGGACAGTACCGAAAAACAGTCGACCGACCGTATATCCCAGCTGAAATCTAGTTGTATATGCCTGTACATATAAATACGAAAAAGATATGAACCGCTATTCCGGTCTATTTCTTTTGGAAAAAGGTTGAGAGCTTTGCCATCCCGGATATATTTACTTTCTTCAGCTTCTCCACGCCTTGCGATGCTTTTGATTTGGCCTTGCGTTTCTTGCCGCCATCCTCCATCACGTCAGCGGCGCGGGTTTTCGTCCCCGGTGCACCCGCAAGCGCGATTGCCACTTCCTCGTCCTTCAAGGCCTTGATGTATGCATCGAGGGGAGTGAAACTACGACCGAATGCATGGGTAAGAAAAGGAACAGACACAACGCCTTGATCATACGCACTCATATTTCGCGATTAATGCAGAATACAAGTCTTGTGAAATATATTGCGAGATGAGGTTGCACGCTGCCCTAACACGTCCAACTGCAAGACAGTGAGCCATCAGCCTGGGATATCAACGCAACGCTGTCAATTGAGTTCCTACGCTCGAGCAGGACTTCCTTTCCGTCATCCATCATCCCATCTTTGGCAAGGTTACGAATTATTGTGCGTGATTTCTCCGCGACTGCGTCCTTGGAAAGCCGGGTGACTTTAGCTTGGAGGTATTCCATTACCTTATCTTCAGAGTAACGGTACACTGTGAGTTCCGTAGTGATGTCTGTGTAGTTATCATGTGAGCACAATCATCCAAAGAGGGAACTATAGCGCATACTTTGAAAGTCACACAACCTTTTTAGAGCGCTGGCAACACAGTCGCATCTCGTTAGGAACAGCATATCTTCCTGGGTGATATGGGGAAATGCATCATCCGAAGCCGTCCCATTGACAGTCCGGATAATTTTTGGCACGGCTTCGTCGAATATATCGTCCAGGGGCTGAAAGAGCCCAGCGGAGCCGTCATTCTGGGGTAATGTTAGTTGTATTCCAAAGGGTAGGAGCTCAAGCCTTTTGCCTACAGGTTTGATTGCCTGGAGTACGGGTATGAGAAGGAAGGCGGGGTCGATTGGGGTCATCACAAGGAGCTTCCCGTCTGTCCATCTATGTAGTTCGCATCAGTCTCACGGCGAAGAGATTCATAGAGTTTACCTGAAACGACCTCGCCCTCTGTGAAGAACCAAGACCGTTGGTTTGGTGGTGACACGCTTTGCACCTCCAGAATTCCCCATCGGTCATCCGAGTCGTTAGGGCTGACAGGTTGAGCGCGACGATAGGGCAGAAACAGTGATGGGGCCGCTACATTGAAAGGGATATGTTCAGCGAATCGACCTTCCTTATCGGAAAGAACAAAGAAAGTGACCTGTTCTAGGATGCGGCAATCGTAGAAAGGATGTCGACGCAAGGGTACCGTCTGGGCCTTCAAGCTCGGGTACGGGCTCATTTACTCTTCGCGCGACAACATCTAGAAGGTCTGGAAAATGGAGAGGGTTGATATCATCCCCCGAATCTGATACGAGAAGTGGTGAGACTGACCAACTGGGAGGACGCCGATGTGGGTTGTCATATCTTGACGCGGTGCTGGTCTTGATGGCGTGGATGAGATGGTGATGATCGCGTTGCGTTCCTGACGCGGTGTGACAATGCGTGACTAGACGCGTTGTCTCTGCACCACGCCAATAACACTGCCATAACACAACATGTACAATATAGTTCAGCGCTCAGCTTGCGGCGACCCATTTAGAGCAATCAACCCTCTTACCCACCGGCATTGATTAGGCGGTGCACCGTCCGTCTTCCCAATCCTCTGCTCATCAAATCCTTATCTGTCGCTATCATCCCTAGTTACCTCTCCTAATTACCCTGCTTTCTTCCCAACTCGTCGTACTCGTGAGATGGCTGATCAGTCAGGATCCGCTCGTTTTCAAGCCCTTTTCGAGTCTGCCTTGCAGGCTTACGAGAAAAAAACGCGCATTGTATTGGCCCAACATCCACTCGCCATGAATCTCCAGAATTGCCAATCGGTCGACGACATTACCACCCTTCTGCAGGGCCAGGCACAGGCCTTCAATGACTTTAGAGAATCTGACAGAATGATGAGAGCCATCAAGACTATAGTATTAAATTTAATACCACTTTCCGAAGCCGTCTCTTTCGCGAACGTTGTCGGCTCGGTACGTCAGAAAGCGCTGATGGGTTGTTTTACATCTCCGACATTTTTTTCAGAACTCATTCCCACCTACGAAGGCAATACAAGTTGGTCTTGGTATACTACTGAATGCATGTGCCGTTCTCCGGCCTATAAGTAGACATCGCTGACATTCAAGCAAACAGACAGCCAAGGGCATGATATCGAGCTGCGATGTACTTGCTGACTTGCTCGAATCGATCGAACACTTCGTCGGTCGCCTCAAAATATATACAGAGATCTCTCCTAAGCTTGACATTGACAAGATAGTGGTTGACGTAATCGTAGAACTAATCGCCATCCTCGCTCTGGTGACTCGAAAGCTCCAGCAGCGACAATTCCGTGAGTTCTTTTTCGCGGATGTATTACCTTACTCAGGGCTATGCAGATAAATTGGCAAAGAACTTTTTTGCGGTCAAGCACATCAAAGAAGCTAAGCAGAGGGTGGACCGACTCATGCAAGAAGAGTCTCGGAATAACATAGCCCAGATTCTTGGAGGTGTTGACCGTCTCGAACGGAAGCTAGGTGAGCGAACACACTGAGCTTGGAATCCGCCGTTTATTGAATGCTCCACTCTCTAGACGGCCAACCATCAACTGACGGTGTCCGGAATGTCTCCGGTATGTTCTGTTGGCGGCAATGAGCCTGTCCCTTGTCTGATTAAGCGCTAGATCGAATGACGAGTGACATCAATAAGTCGAAACGTCTGTCACCACATAAATGTTGGTATCACTGCATAGAAACATTAAGATTTTCTGACAGGTGACGAGTTGCGGAGTAATATTCACCGTTGGCTCTCTCCGCCTGATCCGTGGAAAAACTACAACATCGCCCGCGAATCGCGGCACGGCGACACCGGGGCGTGGTTCCTTAACGGTACCACACTCTCTCAATGGAAAGAATCTGGACCAAGCTCGCTCCTCTGGATCCATGGGAAACGTCAGTACTGTCCGAGGCTTACTTTTTCGCGAAGGCTGATAGTTTTGCCATTTCGTAGCTGGCGCTGGAAAGAGTGTCATCTGGTACGTTAATCATTCGATGTTTTTGGTCTCGAAAACTGAAGGTACTGACCAGTTCCACAATCATCGAGGACATCGAGAGTATTCGTAAAGCTAACCGCGCATCACTCGCGATGTATTACTATGACTTCAGGGAGGATCAAAAGAAGGACCTTCGTGGGTTGCTCTCATCGGTTCTATTCCAACTCTGCGACCAGTCGGATTCCTACTACAATATCCTTTCCATATTCTATTCGACACACCGCAATGGCCAACAAAGCCCCGGCGACGACGACCTTGTACGGTGTTTAAAAAGCTTATTGAATCTCGAAGAACGACCACCGGTCTACCTGGTCATCGATGGCTTGGACGAATGTTCAAGCGATTCTGCTCTGTCTTCGTCCCGTAAGAAAGTACTATCGCTTTTAGTGGACCTTGTCAAGACACGACTCCCAAACCTGTGGATATGTGTCCTTAGCCGACCCGAGGTTGACATCAAGCTTGTTCTTGAGCCATTAACATTTCGCTCTATTTCTTTACACAATGAGAAGGGACAAAAGGAGGACATTGAAAACTATATCAGATCGGTCGTGAACACGAATGAGGAGATGCAAAGATGGACACCTGAGCACAAGCAGCTTGTGATTGACACCCTGACAGAACGTGCGGACGGCATGTAAGACACTGATTCCTTATTTCTTCGCGACTCTCACGCATCGATACGTGGTAGGTTTAGATGGGCGCACTGCCAGCTGGACTACCTCGGCAAATGTCTCCCAGGGCGTATCCGGCATGCACTGGATGAGTTGCCCGAGACGCTCGATGCGACTTATGAGCGCACGTTGCAAGAGATACCAGTCACCAACTGGGAATTTGCTCAACGGCTCCTCCAATGTGTCGCCGTGGTTTCGCGTCCACTCCGTGTCGAAGAACTGGCCGAAGTTCTCGCATTGGATTTCAAGGCAGGACCGATACCGAAATACCGCGAGGATTGGCGCCTCGAAGATCCAGTCGAAGCGGTGCTATCTACGTGCTCCACATTGTTTGCCCTTGTCAGCGTCGACGGTTCTCCCTTTGTTCAATTTTCACATTTTTCAGTCAAGGAGTTCTTGACGTCTTCCCGCTTTGCTCAGAAAGGCGACACTATTTCACACCGTTATCACATCTCTCTTATCCCCGCTCATACCCTTGTCGCCCAGGCATGTCTGGGTATTTTATTGCACCTGGACGAAAGCATCACCAGAGACAGGCTTACGAAATATCCTCTCGCACAATACGCTGCGGAACACTGGTTTGAACATGCCCGTTTTGAGGGTGTGTCGCGAGACACAGACGAAGGGTCGAAGCAGCTGTTTGATTGGAGGAAACCACATCTTGCGATCTGGCTCTGGGTATGTGACCCAACAGTTCTCCCCTGGGACGAGCAGCGAGAGGAATCGGTCGGAGGACCGTTGCCACCCCTTGGAACTGCTTTACATTATGCTGCCTTTTGCGGCCTTAACAGTATCTCGAAAGTCTTAGCTATTAAGCATCCAGAGGATGTGAATTCAGCGAGCTTCAGAGATGGGTGTACACCTTTGCATCTGGCTTCAAGCGCGGGACATGTAGAAGTCGCACGAATCCTCATCGAGCACGGCGCCGACGCGGCAGCTCAGACCACGGGCGGGGAGACACCGCTGCTTCGGGCGTCTTGGGACGGTCATATGGAGCTGGCACGTCTCCTAATCAAGCACGGCGCCGACGTGGCAGCTCAGACGACGGACGGGGAGACACCGCTGTATCGGGCGTCTTGGAGCGGTCAAGTGGAGCTGGCACGTCTCCTAATCGAGCACGGCGCCGACGTGGCAGCCCAGACGACGGACGGGTTTACACCGCTGCATTGGGCGTCCTGGGACGGTCATGTGGAGCTGGCATGGCTCCTGGTCGAACACGGCGCCGACGCAGAAGCCCAGACGACGGACGGGTTTACACCGCTGCATCGGGCGTCCTGGAACGGCCATGTGGAGCTGGCACGGCTCCTAATCGAGCAGCACGGCGCCGACCCGGCAGCCCGCACGACGGACGGGTCGACACCGCTGCATGT
>QFEY01002280.1:0-23410 GCA_003316435.1 Russula virescens | reverse complement strand
AGCTTTTTTGAAATTCCGGTGGTTTGTTGAGGAGATATTACAGAAAGAATGCATACAATTTTTTGTTTCATTTTTCCCGCAAACGACAAGTTGCCTGAAAAAGGCAGTAAATGTGGGGTGAAAGTAACTAATCATAGCTGTCAATCCAAAGTTTTTTGGGGCAACAAGCCCAGAATTGAGGTGATCAACCGCGACTGACCGGGTCCAGGAGCTGACCGGTATCCAGGTAAGCAACAGTACTCGAGTATAAGGGCCCACAAAAGCAGGAAGAGAATTTTCATCGGATTTACAGATTATGAGGCCAAATCGATTTTCTCACTGGTGTGAGTAGAAGCGCTCGACAGTGAGGGATGAGTGTCGCTAGGCTATTTATGAGGCCTGAGGCCTGAGGGCCACAATCGTATGGTAATTAACGGGACGCATACAAACGAGTACGTGATCATAATTGTGATCCGGCAGATGTGGGAGCCGAGTCCGATGGAAATTCCATCCTGCGTCTCAGCAAGGAAACAACAGAAGATGGAACCAGATGAGTGTCTGTCCTCACGAGTGTACCCACCGACTGCAAACCACACCCGGACTTAATCTTCATCGTCGGGCACGCGCGCGCCCAGCGCTCCTCAACTGCTGCTTCATCGTCGAGTTCAGGATAACACGAGGTGTCGCTGGCTATAATTATGAGATTGACGAACGCCCTAAGTAGCAGAGTGGACGTGAGCGGCGTGTCTGTTCTGCTCCTGCGGTCAGCGGGCGTGCGTCTTTGTGGAAATGTGGGTTTATACACGAGGTTGTACTGCTGCATCAGGGAAACAATGTGTAGTTCCCCTGGCTGTGGCAGAAGCGGAGAGTTGCGGAAAGGGCTCATTCAAGGCCGACGTGTCGACAATGAAGCATGCGAGGTCGCGGACGGGCGTCGAGGCCAAGCGAAGAGTTCGAGTGCGCGGTAGCCATGTTGGTGGAACAAGGAGAGAGAGAGAGAGAGAGAGAGAGAGAGAGATGCCCTGCACGGGTTGCCATGCGATCACCTGGCCCGGAGGTGCCCTGTCCACCAATCTCGATCTGACAACGAGCAGTGGGGCAAGCTCGGGCAGACGAGCACGTACCTTGCCGAGGGTATCCAGATCGACAAGTACTATGCGGAAGATATCGAAGTGCGGGGCACGAACGATAGGAGAGCTAGCGGATCAGCGGCGTGTGCGTGTATGCCTTGCAAGGAGTGGTTGCGGATCACCGACAGGGAGTCGAGAAGGCGGGCCAAATATGGGTCGACTCTAGAAGGCTTATTTAACTTCCTCCGACGAGGACAGACGAAGCAAGACACACCTGATGGAAGTAGCCAACGAGAGCAGAAGGAAGGGTACACCTCGGGAGACGGGCTAGCATCTTCGCGGCGAGAAACTCGAGCGGGGCCGACACTCTATCGTCACTAAGGTCCGGCGAGAGCCCCTGACGCGCTCACACACCCCGACAGAGGGGTGAGCGAGCGAGAGCAGAAGCACATGGCACGCGGAGCGGGAAGGTCGTCGATGCTGCTGTTGTACAGGACCTGTTCGGCGGTGACGTCGAGAGACTTACCGGAGAGGAGCAGTGGATGGTCGTTGTTGTGGTCTTTTTGGTTTGCAAAATAATTCAAAAGGAATTGGATAGTTGAAATGACACAGGGTGCGTTGTGGTGTGGCGCTGGTTCCAAACTGGCACGCGATTTGCCTGTTCCTGTTTGCCTGTCAACAGAAATCCGTCCTACATTACCGCTCAGGAGTGGCAGACAACAATTGTGGTGTCGCTTTCCAAGAAAAATAAGAAATAAAAAAATAACAATTGTGATGTTATTCTAGAAACGATGTGGAAAGAAATTTTATTATGTTCTAAAAGACCTACAGGGGGGGAGGAGGTATATCGGTTGGGACCTGGCATTCTGGCGCCGGCGCACGCTAGGAAATGGGAGGATGGCTTGTTGACAGCCTCTCTGGAAGGAGGCCGGTGCTCATATCCCTGCACCGCTGCCCTAAACTGTCATCAAGGAAAGTCAGTATGTAGTCAACGAACGGTCATTGCTGTCGTTCAGACTCACGTAATGAGACACTTCAGCAACACGATCTCAACAAGCAACCGAACTCGGTGGCGGTGGCGAACGGCGAACGAAAACATTCGGGGTGGTTGATGTCAGCCGTGGAAATGATCACGTGATCGTGTAATTATTCCCGCCCTCGTCACTTCTGCTGCGGTTGTGTTGACAGCCTCCTGTCGGTTCTCTCGTGATCGCCCAGCAGACACTTTCTGCGCAGTAATGGTAATATAATGCATACCATCTCCGTTCTTGCGCTCTTCCTCTTCCTGGAGAGCCACGAAATAATCGCCCACACTTCCGTCACATGCAGCCAATAAGGACCTGAATCTCAATATCGAGGATAAGCAAGAGTCATCTCCCTGCCAGCCCTCGACCAAGTGCGCCCGATCAACCGATGAGCAACTTGCCTAACCCCTCCCCTCCTTGGCGTTTCATGACGAAGACCTCGTGAAGAGAAACAGAGATCGACGCCTTGAAACACAGGAAACTCTCATTTGCGGGGCCATTTGTGTGGTAACTAAATCGGTACGACGTTTTCTCTCATGTCAGTTTGTCAACACGTCTCATCAACCTTTTTCTTTTTCAAGTTGTCAAGTTTCGAGGAATCATCCCAGGGGAACATGGGATCGGTAACCATGAGTATGTCCATCGCATGGTCACGGGCTTTCTCGAGTCCGGAACTACGAACACTGTTCAGCCGGCTCCTCTCGGTGGCCTTTCCCCCAAGACAACTTTGTCTTCAGCCAGAGCAGCGCCCAGTAACAACTAGATGAGTGGGCATGAGTAGACGGAATTCGTGTGTCATGTCATTCTCTGAACAAGTGATTTTGATACATACCTGCAGACTACGCGGAAGGTGTCGAACTCGCCGATGCTGTCCTTGATGTCGCTCGGAAGGGGGCTGAGAGCACCGATGCCCTTCAAGGTGGGTTGATACGCGTCGCGATCACAATGGACTCTCCAAACTACACAATCCCTCGTTGGCGACACTTGTGTCGGTATTGGTGCGCTACTCATCTTGAAAATCCGTGAAGAGTACGCTGATCGGATGATGCGCATGTACTCTCGATCCCACTCCCAAGATTTCCGACACCGAGGTGCGCAATATTCATCTATCAACCGAGCCTCTTAGTAGTCTTTTTCAGTCCTACAGCGCTATGCTTTCTATTTGCAAACCCACGGAGAACTCTGATACGGCATCCTACATCAACGAGACTATTTATGATACTTACTTCCACGCATTAAAGCTTACCACCCCAACATTCAATCGCCTCAACCGTCTCATGTCCGTCATCACATCTGGAATCATCGTGTGTGTGCGCTTCCCTAGTTATCGCGCAGCTCCAACTTCGGGAAACTCGCAGTCAATATGGACTTGTCATCATTTCGTCGTTGATGGTACGTCGGTCATTGGTGTCACAGTGCGTTTCCCTCGCTCGCATTTCTTCCTGGCTGACTTCGCTCTTCTCACTGCCTCTGACAGTCAGTACCACGCTGTCACAATACCAGAACTTACGCAGAAAACTGTTCGATGCTGAGAAAATGATGTCTGCTTGCAATCTTCGTCACGGCCGGCACATCCCCTGCGCCGCCGTCTTTCGTGGTAAGGTCTAATGCAGATCCAAAGAATTGTTCCACCGGTGAAGCAGTTCAGGACAGGCATGATACCAGCATTATCATCAGTCTTCAAGACTCTTCCTTGCCTTTACGTACCTCCACGTTACGCTACTCTGCATTCTGTTCGCCGTCATTGCTCTCTTTCTACTGTAACCTCTTTACCTTTGGCCGCAGTTGAAGAATGCCTTACATGATTGATTCATTCACTTACTGTAATCAGAGTGAACCATGAATGCACATCCAGCCATCTACCGTTTCGCCCCATTGTTAGTCCCGCGAATGGCTTCGAACGAATAAGTAGCCAACAACTCAGTAGGCACAGCAACCAAGTATCTCTGAAGAGGGTGATTTAAGCCCCCACACACATATCAAAAGCCCTCGTTGACGCGGGCGGTAACTTTGACGATCTAATTAGAAAATACGATATATGACATTGGAGCATGTGCTACAGCAGACCCCTATCACTCGCTCTGACTAGCTACCTCAGTACCCTGCTAGCCTGAGTTCGTAGCCGGAACACATTGAACAGTGACCAGGGCAGCGATGCGCAAAAACAATGTTCCTTCGTAGCACACAGACGCCGGACTTGAGGCCTGCAGAACGGTATGTATAGGCGGTCTGCTTGCCCCATCCTGCGATGAAGATGTAGCAACGGAAGGATCGAATTGGAAAGGTAGAGGTTGGCCGTGCGCGCGATGGGTCGTGGATACCATGAATCCATCGTGATACAGCCTCGCAAGTTGCGTAGTGCGTGTTTCCCTGGCCACTGCTGCTGCCATAGAGGTGCGACAGGACGGAGAAAGGTATGCGTACTGTTTAGCGAGCTGATAGGGAACTCCGAATTCGATTTGCATAAATTGCGCGTAAATGAAACGATACCACGGCACCGAGAATATAACGGCTCTGCATTGCTGGCCGCTAGACTTGATCTAACTTCTTGGAAATGTATTACCGATGGCAGCATCGGTCGATGTGGGGAAAATGAAGCGTTCGAAAGTCTGTATCTGATGATTTACGAGACAACGTATGCAGGCTTGAATAGGTTGAGTTAAGCCTGCTTTATTGGGTGCCCAGTGCCCCATGCTCGTGAGTAGTTTACAATATATAGCCCACGGTGCCAAGAATTATCTGTAGTGGCCGTCTGTATCCGATGTGTGGGGGTAGGATGTTAGTCGTTCCTCTCTCCGACGTTCTACGGTACCAATCTCCATCAACTTTTTGAGCCGGTGATGACTGGCAAACCTGACGTAGTGGCGACTGGGCTGGAGTAACCATGAGAAAGATGGAGGATGCGTCAAGACATGTCCTTGAGGCTTGAGTTGTCTTCAAGACCAGTTCTAATAGAGTCAATGTTAGGATCAACGATTTCTTTGTCAAACAAATACGCACAGATGGGGATAAGGATCCGGCTCGAACGTCCTTCCAGTGCCAGCAGGGCCCGGAAACCTATGCCAAAGCTACTTAATGTCTCTCTGAACGACTTGGTGAACCACCGTGTCCAATAACTACGGGTCAATATTTTTCTGGCCCCGCATATCCAGCAACCGCGCCCTCCCTACCTTTCCACGAGTCCGGTGACAGCAGGGTCGCAGCACCACAAAAGGCACAACAAAGAGTATAACAGAATATCGGCGAACTTGTCCCTTAGGAGTGGCAGACCACAACAAAGATAGTATTCTAGAAATGATATGGAAAGTGAATTTGTAAAGTTCTAAAAGACGAGATAGATGGGAGACCATACGGTCGGGACCTGCTGGCACTGGCACACACTGAGACATGAAGAATGAAGATGGCCTATTTGTACCCTCTCTGGAAGGGAGTTGGTGCTTGGCCTTTGGCGCATACCGAAAACGAAGAATTGATTTACTTGCGACGATGAATCGTGTAGAGGCAAACGCGAACAGGAAACAAGCCGTGATGTCGGTGGGAGATGGCGTCTTCAAAACTCGGCAACTCGCCGTCGCGACAAGCGCCGGTCTCGTGACTTCAGCCGGGGAATAGTCAAGTTATCCCTGAACTGGAAACAGCTGTGCTCCTCGGCGTTTATCGATAGTTGGCGACTTCCACCATCTATCCTAGTCTCCACATAGTCCAAATACCCCCAACAGGAATCCCAACTTAGCTCTATCCTCACACTTTTAACCCTCGTCATGAGTGAGATTTCTGACTCTAGGCTTCAAGTGCTCTTCGACGCTGCCCTGCAGAGCTACGAGAAACAGACAGGGATGAAATTGATCGACCATCCTCTTGCAAGGGAACTCGAACATTGCCATTCTGTCGACTCCATCATGGGCCTTCTCCAGCAACAAGCTCGAGCCTTGACTCAGTTTCGAGGAGATGATGGCAAAGTCATGAAATGCCTCAAGCGAGCAGTGCATGTCCTCCACGCGCTTACCACAAGCACAACTCTTGGGGAGGGTGTTGGTCTCGTATGTCGGATGGTGATTTTCGGCATTCCCAGTTTCTGACGCCCGCTCTAAAGCTATTCCCCTCTGCGAAGCCAATATTCGCAGCCTTTGGTATCCTGCTCGCGGTCTGTCCTCCCCAGCTCCTAATCCCGTATCCTTCTGATGTTCAAATGTATCAGGCAATCAAGGACGTTAGCGCAAGCTATGACGCGCTCATCGATCTACTCGAGTCCATCGAACATTTCCTCGGAAGACTCGAGATCTATACCGGATTACCTGCAACGGCAGCCATGGGGAAAATTATTGTAAAAATAATGGTGGAACTACTTTCTACCATCACCCTCGTGACAAAGCAGATCAAACAGAGCCGACCATGTGAGTGCGCTTCCACAGTAGTACCTCTGAGTTACCCAACTAGATGTGCTACAGTGAAATTGGTCAAGAAGATTCTGGGAGAGAATGAGGTCGAGTCTGTGCTACAGAGACTCGATCGACTGACCCTGGATGAGGCTCGTACCACTGCAACCCAGACCCTTGAGGTAGTCCACGGCCTCGTTCAAAATGTGAGAGTGGTCATGGATGGTAGGGCTTATCCAGATTTTAAATTCGCACACATTCGCTGTTTAATACCCTTCTTTCCAGACGGCAAAGTATCGACAGACGCTATCTGGGATGCGCTAAGTACGTTTTTCGTTGGCGAGAGTAAGCTATCGGTGTGCCTGACCCCAGGATAGAAATCATGCAAGACGTCTTGAACAAAATGAACGAATCACAACGTGAGCTATTCCCGTTTTCCATGTCACTGACCGGGAAATTTCTGATGGCTTCATAGGTGAGAAATTGCAGAGAGAGACTCGAAAGTGGCTTTCTCCTCCGGATCCATGGAAGAACCACAACACTGCTTGCGAATCGCACTACGAGGGAACGTCTACATGGTTTATCAAGGGTAATACTTTTGCAAAATGGAAATCTTCCGGTCCAGATTTACTTTTATGGATTCAAGGAAAACGTGGGTGTCCGAGCCTCACACGCGTCCATTCCTGCTGAAATTGACGATTTCGGATTTTGTAGCTGGCGCAGGGAAGAGTGTCATCTGGTACATTTATTTTTCTACATTTCCACAGCGAAAGCTCATGGAATTGGCTAGTTCCACTATCGTCGAGGATGTCGATGACATGTGTAAACGAGGATTGGCATCAGTTGGTTTCTTCTACTGTGACTTCAGGGACGACGACAAGAAGAAACTTCGCGGATTGGTCTCGTCTCTGCTAGTCCAACTTTGTGACCACTCCGATCCCTACTCCGACATCCTTTCCGACTTCTATGCTGCGAACGGTGGCGGATCTCG
This sequence comes from Russula virescens, assembly GCA_003316435.1. NCBI lineage: Eukaryota > Fungi > Basidiomycota > Agaricomycetes > Russulales > Russulaceae > Russula > Russula virescens. The sequence goes on along the minus strand of QFEY01002280.1, from coordinate 15,969 downwards.
AACTCCTAGTGATGAAGCGCTTATCAGATGTTTACAATCCATACTCAAACACCCGGGACAAGCGCCAGTTTATCTTATTGTTGATGGATTGGACGAATGCCCAAATACATTTGACATGCCTTCCCCCCGGGAAAAGGTTCTGATGTTCGTGACGGATCTTGTCGACTTACACCTGCAAAATCTTCACATTTGCGTCACGAGCCGACCCGAGGTCGACATCACAACTTCACTTACCCCTTTACACTTTCACACTGTTACCCTGCACGAAGAGAATGGACAAAGACAAGATATTGTCAACTATATTATTTCAGTTGTCAACACCGATCCAAAAATGAGGAGATGGAGGACAGAGGACAAGGAACTAGTTATTAGAAGACTTACGGCAAAAGCCCTAGGCATGTGAGACATTAAATTCTGAGAAATGCCGTACGCTTGCTGACAATTGTGATGCAGGTTTAGATGGGTATTTTGTCAGTTGGAATTCCTCCGTCGATGCCTACCCGCGCGAATCCGACAAGCCTCGGAAGAATTACCAGAGAGCCTTGATGAGACATACGAACGCACCTTGCAAGGTATCGATAGAGCAAACTGGAAATTCGCGCATCGTATCTTCCAATGCGTTGCGGTCGCATCTCGCCCTCTCCGTGTCGAGGAGGTCGCAGAGTTTTTCGCCCTCGATTTCGACGCGGGACCACCTCCAACATACCAAGCCGATTGGCGCCCGGATGACCCATTAGGCGCCATCCTATCCACGTGCTCGAGTTTGCTTGCCGTTGTCAATGTCTGGGGTTCTGAAGTCATACAATTCTCTCATTTTTCGGTGAAAGAATTCTTGACTTCTACCCGCCTTGCTGAAGCAAGTGACATTATTTCCCGTTACCATGTTTCCATGACATCTGCCCACTCGCTTGTCGCACAAGCCTGCTTAGGCCTTCTCCTACATCTGGATGAAACTATCACGAACGACAGCCTGAAGAATTTCCCCCTCGCTGAATATGCTGCTGAGCACTGGGTGGGTCACGCGCAATCAGAGAATATGTCGGCGAACACGCAAGTTAGCATGAAGCATTTGTTCAACCCGAGAACACGGCATCTTGCGGTCTGGCTTTGGATATTCGACCCAGATGCGCCCTGGCGTCGATACCGGCGACCCACACACCCAACACAACCCAGAGAGGGTTACTTACATTATGCGGCTCTCTTTGGCCTCCACAATTTGATATCGTTCCTTGTGGACGAATGCTCACAGGATGTGAACGCCACGGATTCGGAATACCACCAGACTCCACTACACGTGGCATTGAGAGGCAGATTTGTGGAATTTGCTTACGTACTGCTTGAGCACGGTGCGAATGTGAATGCCCAAGACGATTACAAGTCGACTCCGTTACATCTCGCGTCTGAGAGTGGACGCGTGGAATTCGCTCAAGTGCTCGTTGATCATGGCGCGGACATGAACGCCCTGGACCAAGACAGGACAACGCCGTTGCATCTCGCGTGGAGGGCCGGACATTTAGAATCCGCTCAGATGCTCATCGAGCATGGCGCGGATGTAAATGTCCGGGACAAATGCAAGTCAACCCTGTTGCATCTCGCATCGAAGGGCGGACATATAGAATTCATTCAGGTGCTCGTCGTGCATGGTGCGGATGTGAACGCCCACAACGGAGACGAGTCAACGCCATTACATCTTGCATCAAAAGGCGGACATGTAGAACTCGCTCGGGTGCTCGTTGCTCATGGTGCGGATGTGAATGCCCAGGACCGAGACAGGTCGACTCCGTTGCATCTCGCGCAGAGCATTGGACATGTGGAATTCGCTCAGATACTCATCGGGTATGGCGCAGATGTGAATGCCCAGGGCCAATACAAGTCGACACCGTTGCATCTCGCGTCGCAGGGTGGATGTGTGGAATTTGCTCAGATGCTCATCGGACATGGCGCGGATGTGAATGTCCAGGACCAATACAAGTCGACGCCATTGCATCTCGCTTTGAGGGGTGGACACGTGGAATTCGCTCAGATGCTCATCGGGCATGGCGTGGATGTGAATGTCCAGGACCACTATAAGTCGACACCGTTGCTTCTTGCTTTGGGGTGTGGGCAAGTGGAATTCGCTCAGATGCTCATCGGGCATGGTGCGGATGTGAATGTCCAGGACCAATCTAAGTCGACACCGTTGCTTCTCATGTTGAGGAGTGGACACGTAGAATTCGCTCAGATGCTCGTTGGCCATGGCGCGGATGTGAATGTCCAGGGCCGAGGCAGGTCTACTCCGTTGCTTCTCGCGTTGAGGGGTGGGCATGTGGAATTCGCTCAGATGCTCGTCGGCCATGGCGCAGATGTGAATGCCCAGGGCCGAGGCAGGTCTACTCCGTTGCTTCTCGCGTTGAGGGGTGGGCATGTGGAATTCGCTCAGATGCTCATCGGGCATGGCGCGGATGTGAATGTCCAGGGCCGAGGCAAGTCCACTCCGTTGCTTCTCGCGTTGAGGGGTGGGCACGTGGAATTCGCTCAGATGCTCGTCGGCCATGGTGCGGATGTGAATGCCCAGAACCAATATAAGTCGACCCCGTTGCATCTCGCGTCGCAGGGTGGACATGTGGAATTCGCTCAGATGCTCATCGGGCATGGCGCGGATGTGAATGTCCAGGACCAATATAAGTCGACACCGCTGCTTCTCGCTTTGGGGGGTGGGCACGTGGAATTCGCTCAGATTCTCATCGGGCATGGCGCGGATGTGAATGTCCAGGACCAAAATAAGTCGACACCGCTGCTGCTTCTCGCTTTGGGGGGTGGGCACGTGGAATTCGCTCAGATGCTCATCGGGCATGGCACGGATGTGAATGCCCAGGACCTAGACGGGTGGATGCCGCTGCATCTCGCGTCGCAGGGTGGACATGTGGAATTCGCTCAGATGCTCATCAGGCATGGCGCGGATGTGAATACCCAGGACCTAGACGGGTGGACCCCGCTGCATCTCGCGTCGCAGTGTGGACATGTGGAATTCGCTCAGATGCTCATCGGACATGGCGCGGATGTGAATGTCCAGGACCATTACAAGTCAACACCGTTGCATCTCGCATCCAAAGCCGGACATACAGAACTCACTCGGGTGCTCGTCGAGCATGGTGCGAATGTGAATGTCCACGATCAAGGGGGGTTGACCCCGTTCCGGCGAGCATCAAGGCAAAACTTTTTGGATGTTATGCAGATACTATTGGCCTACGGAGCTATAGACGATGACACGCAGTGATTATGGCGTTGATATGTGAGAAGTAGTGCTAGTATCATGCAGGTGAGTTATCATAACCATTGTGTGCTACTTGGTATCACCCTTCTCATGATGTGAAGTACTGTAGTGACTAGCCAGGTTACGTAGTACCTATCTACCGTCTCAGCGGTTCCCGTTACCCGCGTTTCAAAAATCTTAGTAACCTCATCCCAAAAATGTCGTTTTTATGCGACCCAGCTACACAAGGTTATTTTGGCCGAATTAACTAAGAATCCTGCCTTTCATAGCTGTCATAAGATTGCCAGTAATTCAATAGCAGTTATCGTCGTATCGCGATGACTGATTGCCTCACCAGAATGTGGTTGGTGAACAATCCAACAGAGAAGGATCTCTGCCTCCATTTGTAACGCCCAACATCATATGGCGATAAATAGCCCATACGTGAACAGGTACGCGAACAGGTATACGAATGTAATATAGACGCGTTATCATGAAATTTTGGTTTCATAGATATCTATCCTATAGACGCAGCAGACTATCCTCACAGGATATCATCGATCATCATGAATGCACCCACCTACCTGAACTGCCCACAAACCACACCCGGCCTTTTGGCAGGATGATAGTCGTCAGTGTCGGGCACGCGCGAGCCCAGCGCTCCGCAACCGTCGCTTCGTCGTCAAGCGTATATTGAAACGCGCCACTAGCCATGAACGTGAGAAACCGTAAGCCAGCGAATGCTTCGAGCAGCGGAGCGGATGCGAGCAACGTGTCCTGGTATCTCAACAATCAGCAGGGGTGTATCTTCCGGATAGAGATCATACACACGAGGTTGTACTGTTGTACGAGGGCGACGATGTGTAGTGATTCGAGGTGTGGTAAGCGCGCGGCGAGTTGTGGGAAGAGTTCGTTTGGTGCCGACGCGTCGACGATGAGGATTGTTAGGCGCCGGACTGGTATCGAGGTCTAAGCATGCACTTCGAATGCGCGATAACCATGTTCTGAGAATAAGGAGAGAGAGATGCCTTGCACCGGCCGTGTCACCACCACCTAGGTTGTCCCATCCTTCAATTTCCAATCTGACAGAGAATGGGGTCGGCTAGATAAGCATGCACCTCGCTGAGGGTATCCGGGTCGAGTTGTACTGAGCAGAAGTTCTCGAGGTGCGGGAGCGTAGATCGCGTGAGTGTGAAGGGATCAGTGGTGTATGAGAGTATGCCTCACAACGAGAGGTCGCGGATCTCTGGCTGGGACTCGAGGAAGGCTGCCAAATCTGGGTCAAGCCTGGCATGCATGTTCAGCTTCCTCTGATGGGGACCGACGATGCAAGACGTACCTGATGGAAGTCGCTAATAAGCGTGGGCGGAAGGGAGCATTCTGTGGAAACATCCACGCAAGCGTGCGATGTCTGTTCTCATGGACGGACACCTCGACGTTAAGAACACGCAGACGTGGCAGCCGCCTGAGCACCTTCGCGATGAGCAGCTCGAGCGCGAACAGGACTCTGTTGTCGCTAAAGTCGAGCGAGAGGCTCTTGACGAGCTCGCACCTCGTTGGGGGGGCATTCACGAGCGAGAGAAGGAGCGGCACGGCGCGCGGCGTGGGGAGGTCGCCGATGTTGCAGTATAGGATACGTTCGGCGGTGGGGTTGAGAGATTTGTTGACGAGGAGAAGGGGCGGGAGCTCGTTTGGCCATGAGAGGAAGGTCAGTATCTGATCGATGAGTTCCAGAGGGAGGGTCATTAGTATGGCGCGTCTGAGCATGGCTACGGACGTCCGGGTGTGGTTTAGGCCCGGGATATAGACCGAGAAGGAGAACACGGTTGTCGGAAGCAAACCTCGAAACACGGCTTCTTGTTGGCCTGTCCATAACTGGCAAGTGACCTTCGCGCCGGCCCGATTTCGTGGTTCTAGGTGCGTATCACGGGCGGTGTTATGCCGTAGCAGTACAAGTACGTCGCCGTGTTATCTGCAGAGTGAGATGGCGGTCCATGTTGGCTCTGGAAACGATCGAAAAAGTGAGTGTGAGCCTTTCCCTGCCTTCCCCTCGGATATACGCGAGAATGACGATGTCTCGATTCAAGCACTTCACCATCGCACGCACGGACTGGATGTCACCCACCCACACATTTTATTCATTCGAAAATCGCTGTTGAGTTTACTTACTGTGACCCGTTCTCTGCTCGTTGGTTCTCTCACGCTTTCGCCCACACACATCCCGCCCGCGCATACAACCCTCAACTCACGATGGCAGCCATATCCAAGATTCCATGGGACAAGTTCAAGGCAGACACACTCTGCGCCATCTGCCGTGACTTTGGTGCGAACCCCGGAAAGCGCAAGCGCGAGGGGATGCTTGAGTTCCTCCGCACAGTAGAGACAACTGGCCGTGCGTCCCGTCTCGGATGAGCAGCGAACAGAACTATGTTGTCGCTAAAGTCGAGGGAGAGGCTCTTGACGAGTTGGAGCCTCGCCGCGGGGGCATTTACGAACGAGCAAAGAAGCTGCATGGCGCGCGGGGAGGTCGATGTTGTGGTATAAGATCTAATCGTTCGGCGATGGGGCTGAGAGGTTGATTGACGAGCTCATTTGTTTATGAAAGGAGAGTCAGGATGTGGTGGAGAGGTCGTTAGCGCGGGGCAATTGCCGCTTCCGTTGGAGGCAATCTCGACGGGTGTCAAGCCGCGAAAAGTGGGGATCACGTGCATTTTTCCCAATGCCAGCGCGTCGCGTCAGTTGACAGCTTCTGTCGGCAGTTCTCTCGTGACCGTCCAGCGGGACACTTTCTGTGCAATAATAACTGGTAGTGCAACCTATCTCTGTCCCCCCACTCCCCTGCCTCTTGACGCTGATTGGGGCGCTGCGAAACAATCGTCCACTTCCGTCGAACCAAGTGACCAATAAGGGCCTGAAGCCGGAACGATCATCTCCATACCCTCCCTCGATCGGCCAAGCGCGACCGATCAGCCGACAAGCGACTCGCCCAACTCCTCCCCTCTGGAGTTCCATGACGGAGATGCTGTGAACGACAACAAAGACAGACGCCTTGAATGTACGAAAATCTCGTTTGCGCGGTCATTTGTGGGGTAACTAAATCGGCATAGCCGCGTTTTCTTTCATGACAGTTTGTCAACATGTTTCATCGACCTTTTTCCTTTCCAAGGTGCCCAATATTGAGGTATCATCCCAGAGGAACGTGGGATGAAATGCAGCTGCCTTTACAAAGGCAGCATATAGCATTCATCCTAAGCAATTTTCCGTTCAATTTTATGGCCACTGGTACGATGAGTGTGTCCATCGCATGATCACGGCCGTTCTCGAGTCTAGGGCCATCAATGCCGCTCAGCCAACTCCTGTCATGTCCTTTCCCCGCCAAATCTTCTGCCAGGCGCTGATAGTAACTCGACGAAAGGGCGTGAGTAGACGAAATTGGTATGGCACATCATTTTCTGAATACGTGATGTTTCATACATACCTGCAGACTACACGGAAGGTGTCGTACTCGTCAATGCTGTCATTGACGTCATTCGGAAGGAGGCTGAGGACGGTGATGCCCTTCAAGGTAAGTCGATAGTATGCGTTGCAACTACGATCGAGTTGCGTTCTAAGTTACACGCTCCCTCAGTCGCGATACAGGTGTCGGTATTGATGCGCTACTTATCTTGGACATCCGTGAGGAGTACGCTGATCGGATGGTGCACACGGACTCTGTGGTTCGGAGTCCCAAGGATTCCGACGCCGTCGTTGAGGTGCGGAATATTCATATATCGATTGAACCCTTTCTCAGTCATCGTTTTCACACCTACAACGCTGCACTTTCTGTTTACAAACTCGTGGAGAACTCTGACCCGGCATTCTAGGCTGATAACGAGGCTATTTATGTTATTTGCTACCCCGCATTAAAACTTGCCACCTTGACGTATGATGACCCCAACCGCCTCGTGTCCGTCCTCATGTCTGCAATTACCACGCATTTGTGCTTCCCCGGTTATGGCTCAACTCCGGCCTCGGGAAACTCGCGGTCAACATGGACATGTGTTCCATCATTTCGTCACTGATGATACGTCGTTCATTGGTGTCACAGTACGTTTCCCTCGCTTACATTTCTTCCTGACTGACTGGCGGTCAATAGTAGTATCACGCAGTCACACCACCACAACTTATGCAGCAAAATGTTCGATGACAAGAACGTGAGGGCTGCTTGCCAGTGCGATCCTTATCTCAGCTGGTATCTCACCGGCTGTCTCGATGAATGAAGTCAAAGAGCAGACGCAGAATGTCCAAAACAAGATTTTGCTTATTTTGTTGAATTGATCTAGACCATTGTACCTACGACGCAGTGTTACGTCCCGCCGCGTGGCCTCAAGATGGTTGTTACGTTCGTTGGGGACTATAGCTATCCAAGAATTGTTCCGCGGTTTTGAAAATAGGGCAAGGGCACCAGTGTTATATCGGCCTTCCTGGCCCTTCGAGTTATGCCAGGTTACCGTATCCACCATTGTTTTCGCCATCATTTTTATCATTCCTGTCTTCTCGCTATGTTCACCGCAGTTGAAGAATGAGAAATGCCTTTATTACTGACGCATTGTATTACTTACTGTAACTGGACTGAACTACGGATGCATCTTTAGCCTTTTATAGCTTTGCCTTGTTGGGGAGTTCAGCGGGCCGCCCTCTTTCTGACTCTCCGCGAAAGCCGTAAACGCAGATATCACATCCGCCGTGGCGGAATACTGATGAGTGTGCCACTTGAGGGAGGTAGGCAATGATCGCGACATCGTCCTGCATATTGTGTGGGGACCGTATTTGGGATGTTTCGAGGACACTTTTAGGGCGAGAAGGCATTATGCCAGAGGCCGACTCGGAGATGATCGAGCGGGAAAGTAAAATGGTTTTATTGTCTCCCTCTCCGTACGGCGCTCTTCTACTGTGATGCGCCTTGGATACGGATCGAAAAAGAAGAAGGGATTTACATTCCCCGCGAAATGTGTAGTGCAAGAGGTAAAAGCGTAGTGTCTTCCGGTTTGGCGGGCCGGGCGGGATTTGTGGACACATGGAACGACCGAACGCACTCTAAACCTAAACGGACACCTCAGCGTTTATCGATATGTGGGGGCTGTGTCCGCCTTTCTCTTGCCCACCACGCTCATCTATCCAAACTATCCCATCCTCACACAGCACGGATATCCCTGCCTCCACACACCATATCTTTCGCCCTTATAATGAGTGACACTTTTGGCTCTAGGCTTCAGGAGCTTTTCGACGCCGCCCTGGAAAGCTATGAGAAACACACAGGGATGAAATTGATCGACCATCCTCTCGCTAGGCGACTGGAAAATTGCCATACTGTCGATGACGTCATGGACGTTCTCCAGCAACAAGCCGACACCTTCGCCATGTTTCGAGGAGCTGACGACAAAGTCAAGAAATCACTTAAGCGAGTAGTCCATATCCTACATACTCTTTCCACGAGTACAACTCTCGGCGAGGGTGTTAGTCTGGTGTGTTGGATAGCCTTTTCATGTATCCTCAGCTCCTGAGATGTTTTCTATAGTCATTTCCGCCTGCAAAGGCAATATTTGCTGGCTTCTCCATCTTACTCACCGTGCGTGTTTATTAGTGCCTAATCACGTGCCATTCTGATGTCCAAACATATCAGGCGATCAAGGACGTCAACTCAAGCCAGGATGCGCTCCTCGAACTACTCGAGACCATGGAATATTTTCTGAACCGTCTTGAAGTCTACACCGAACTGCCAACTACGGCAGCGATGGGGGAGATCATTGTTAAAATAATAGTGGAACTACTGTCCACCATCGCTCTCGTGACCAAACAGATCAAGCAGAAACGACCATGTGAGCGCATACTTGCGGGAACTGTAGGGCGCTGACTGAACCCAAATCAGTGAAGCTTGTAAAAAAGTTGTTGGGAGACAATGAGGTTGAGGCAGTGCTACAAAGACTCGACAGGCTGACCCTGGAGGAGACTCGTATGACTGCTGTACAGACACTTGGGGTTGTCCATGGTCTTGTTCAGAATATGGCGGCAGTTATGGCCGGTGAGGCAACTCTATCTGGCTTACTACCCGTGCACTGATTAACACCTTCCCATTAGACGGCAAGCCATCTTCAGCCACCATGTGGGATGCTCTAAGTATGTTCGGTTGGCGAGAGTAAGTCATCAATGTACCTGACTACATGATAGGAATTATGCAGGACAGCTTGAACGAATTGAACGAATCACAACGTGAGCTATTCCTCTATCCACGTTACTTCTCTGGAAGGTTGAGATGGTCAGATAGGCAAGAAGTCTCAGAGAGAGGCTCGACAGTGGCTCTCTCCTCCAGATCCATGGAAAAACCACAACACTGCTCGCGAATTGCACCACGATGGAACGTCGAGCTGGTTTGTGGGTGGTGACGCTTTCGCAAAATGGAAATCTTCTGGTTCAGATTCGCTTTTATGGATGCATGGAAAACGTGCGTATCTAGATCTTACTCGGCTCCATTCTCTCTGACATCGACGGTTTCGCGTTCATAGCTGGCGCGGGGAAGAGCATCGTTTGGTATGCTTGACCATATTGTATTCCCGAAGCGAGAATTGAATCAAACTATCCAGTTCCACAATTATCGAGAACATAGATAACATGCGCAAACGAGGATTGGCCTCTTTGGGTTTTTTCTACTGCGACTTCCGTGATGACGACAAGAAGACCCTTCGTGGATTGGTGTCATCTCTGCTTGTCCAGCTCTGTGACCACTCCGACGCCTACTCCGCCATTCTTTCCAAGTTCTATTCTGCGCACAGTGATGGATCACGACAAGCTAGTGACAACGCACTTATCGGGTGCCTCGGAGAGATATTGAAGCACCCAGGTCAAGCCCCAGTTTACGTAATAATCGATGGGCTAGACGAATGTCCCAACGCATTTGGCATGCCTAGCGATCGCGAAAAGGTTCTGACATTCGTGGAGGAGCTTGTTGACTTGCACCTCCAAAACCTCCACATTTGCATCTCGAGCCGATCCGAAGTCGACATCACAAATGTCCTCGATCCTCTACATTTCCGCACAGTCATCTTGCACGAAGAGCGTGGACAGATGCTGGATATCGTTAACTATATCAATTCTGTCGTTAACACTGATCGGAGAATGAAAAATTGGAGAGCGGAGGACAAGGAATTAGTTATAGAAATGCTCATGACAAAATCCCAGGGAATGTGAGAAATTCATACCAGGATGCGCTGTGCGCTTGCTTAACTTGCGATGTAGGTTTAGATGGGTGTTTTGTCAGTTGGAGTTCCTCCGCCAATGCCTGCCCGCGCGAATCCGACAAGCCTTGGATGAATTACCAGAGAGCCTCGACGGCACGTACGAACACATTTTGCAAGGCATCAATAAGGCAAACTGGAAATACGCACAACGTATCTTCCGATGTGTCTCAGTCACACCGCGCCCTCTCCTCGTCGAGGAGCTCGTAGAGGTCCTCGCGTTTGATTTTGATACAGGACCAACACCGATGTATCGAGCGGATTGGCGCCCAGTTGATCCAATAGGCGCCCTACTCTCCACGTGCTCCAGCTTGCTAGTCGTTGTCAAAGTCGACGGCTTGGAAGTCATAGAATTCTCTCACTTTTCTGTGAAAGAATACCTTACGTCGACTCGCCTCTCCGAATCCAGCGACCCCATATCCCGCTACCATGTTTCCATGACACTCGCTCATACACCTGTCGCCCAAGTTTGTCTGGGTATTTTGTTGCATCTCGATGAACCTATCACCAGCGACAGCTTGAAGGGTCTTCCTTTCGCCACATATGCCGCCCGGAACTGGATGGACCATGCCCGATTTACAGGTGTCTCGGCAAGCACGCAAGATGGGACGGAACGACTCTTTGACCCGAGAAATTCACATCTTGCGATCTGGGTTTGGATTTTTGATCCAGATACACCCTGGCGACAGTCCCCGACAGCCGCACGCCCTATAAATCCAAGAGGAAGTTCCTTGCATTATGCTGCTCTCCTTGGCCTCCACGAATTGGCAAGATTTTTGGTGATCGAACGTTCACAGGACGTGAATGCCGTGGGCTTACTATACAACCGGACTCCATTACATGCGGCATCGAGGGGCGGACATGTGGAATTGGCACGGATTCTCCTCGAACATGGGGCTGGGGCGAATGCACAGGATGACGACAAATGGACCCCGTTGCATGTTGCATCTCTAGGCGGACATGTCGAACTCGCGCAGATGCTCATCAGGCACGGAGCAGATGTGGATGCCCAGGACAATTTCAAAACAACCCCGTTGCGTCTTGCATTTGATGGAGGACATGTGGAATTCGCTCGGATGCTCATTGAGCATGGTGCGGATATGAACGCGCAAGGTTATCACCAGAAGACATTGTTGCATCTCGCGGCTGAGGGTGGACATGTGCAATTTGCCCGAGCGCTCATCGAACATGACGCGGATGTTAACGCTCAAGACTATTCCACGTCGACACCGTTGCATCTCGCGTCGAAGGGTGGACATGTGGATTTTGCCCAGCTACTTGTCGAGCATGGTGCGGATGTGAATGTCCAGGACAATGACAAGTCCACACCATTGAGTCTCGCGTTGAAGGGCGGAAACTTGGAATCTGCTCGGCTACTCGTCGAACATGGCGCAGATGTGAACGTGCAGAACAATGACAAGTTGATACCATTGCTTCTCGCGTTAAAAGGTGGAAATGTGGATTTTGCTAGGGTGCTCATCGAACATGGCGCGGATGTAAATGTCCAGGGCGATAATAAGTCGACACCACTGCATCTCACTTTCGATGGAGGGCATACGGAACTCGCCTCGGTGCTCATCGAGCATGGTGCGGACGTGGATGTCCGAGACAATCGGGAGTTGACACTCATGCTCCTTGCATTGAAGGCGGGAAACCTGGAATTTGCCCGGCTACTTGTCGAACATGGCGCGGATGTGAACGTGGAGGACAATGACAAGTTGACGCCATTGCATCTCGCATTCGATGGCGAACATCTACAATTTTCCCGGTTGCTCATCGAGCATGGCGCGGACGTGAACGCCCGGGACAATTGGGGATTAACTCTCTTACACCTCGCGTTGAAGGGTGGAAACATGGAATTTGCTCGGTTACTTGTCGAACATGGCGCGGATGTAAATGTCCAGGGCGATGATAAGTCGACACCACTGCATCTCGCGTTCGATGTAGGATATACGGAATTTGTCTCGGGGTCCATCGAACATGGCGCGGACGTGAACGCCCGGGACAATCGGAAATTAGCACTCTTGCTCCTTGCATTGAAGAGGGGAAACCTGGAATTTGCTCGGTTACTCGTCGAACACGGCGCGGATGTAAATGTCAAGGACAATGACCAGTTGACACCATTGCATATCGCATTCGATGGTGGACATATGCAATTCGCCCAGCTGCTCATCGAGCATGGCGCGGACGTGAACGCCCGGGACAATCGAAGATCAACTCTCTTTCTCCTTGCGTCGAAGGTCAGAGACGTGCAAATGGCCCAAGTACTCTACTCGCCGGGGCTCAGCACCTACCTGAGCGATCCCAGAACGACACCGTTATCTCGCGCGTTCGTTGGCAGATATGTAGGATTTTCCCGGGCACTCATCGAGCGTGGTGCGGATGTGAATGCCCGATACTTTGCCAGGTCCACTCTCTTGCATTTTGCGTCGAGAGTTGGAGATATCGAATTTGCTCGAATGCTCGTCGAGCATGGTGCGGATGTGAATGTTTGGAATAGTTCCCAATGCACCCCGTTCATGGAAGCGAGGAGGGAAGGGTTTTATAATATTATGAAGTTACTTCAGGCCCATGGGGCCGTGGACGATGGCACGTGGTAATTATGACAAGTGAGACTACGGACCAGTGCCTGTAACATGCAGGTGTGTTACTACAATTGTGTGCTTGGTACAATGATTAGTTGATGCTGAATAGTAAATTTCATCTAGTCCTACTACAATCTTTTTGCCCTTGCAATATCGTTGCACGGCCCGAATAAATAGAAAAATTTGACGTTATTCGGTATACAATACCTTACAGTACATGTAAACCCTAATCGCCGTTACAATTTTCAGAATGATATCCGTGATTAGGAAACCGTGATCGTGCCGTCCTAGATATGCGCGATGTATTTCGACATATGACTGACAATTCTACTTTCTTTGCAATTATACGATGCGACTACCACCCGCTCATAAACTAAGATTTAGCCGGATCCCGAAAACTTTGACAGCGATCTGGAATGTCCTGTATCTCCACTCTGCGGTAGAAGCCCTAAGACCACGGTGACACGAGATACTCAGAATGACTTATACAGGATGAATCGATGAATCTGAGTCGTCATTCAAGTCATAGGGCTAGGTAATCCCAATAGGGAATCAACGGACCGATACAATGGACCCTGCCACTATCCATCAAAGTGAACAAGTGCCACATTCATATGGGATGACGTTCAATTCTTGCACGTGGCACAGGGAGTGCTATAACTGGTCGAATGATAGGAGGGGATCTCCAAGTAAACTGACAATTTGCCCCTGTTCGGGACAGAATGCGTCCTATGGTGATGACCCGTGGGCAACTGTACGAACATACGGACATAGTAGTAATCCGCGAGAACGGTGAAAAATGAGTTCCATGGAAATTCCATACAAGAGACCCAGCAACGATCACCAGGGAATGTTATCATGAATGCACCCATTTACCTGAACTGCCTGCAAACCATACCCGGCCTTTCTGCCAGATGATAGTCAACAGTGTCCGGCATGTGCGCACACAGCACTCCGCGACCGTCGCTTCGTCGCCAAGTGCATATCGAGACGTACCACTAACCATGAACGAGAGAAAGCGTAAGCTAACAATTGGCAGCGAACGCACCGAGCAGTGTGTCCTGATCTCTCAGCAATCAGCAGGGGTATATCCTCCTGATAGGGATTACACACTGGCATACGAGGTTGTACTGTTGTACGATGGCAACAATGTGTAGTGGTTCGAGGTGTGATCAGCGAGCGGCGAGCTGTGGGAAGAATTCACTTGGTGCCGATGCGTCGATGATAAGGAGCCGGATGGGCGTCGGGGTTTGAGCGAACACTTCGGGTGCGCGTTAACCATGTTTGGAGAATAAGATTCCCTGTACTGGCTGTGTCGCCACCACCTAGGTTGTCCCATCCTTCAATTCCAATCTGATAGAGAATGGGTTCGGCACGTACCTCGCCGAGGGTATCCGGATTGAGTTGTACTGAGCGGAAGTTCTCGAGGTGCGGGAGCGTGGATCGCGTGTGTGTGAAGGAATTCGAGGTGTATGAGGGTATGCCTCGCAACGAGAGGTCGCGGATCTCCAGCTGGAACTCGAGGAAGGCAGCAAAATCTGGGTTGAGCCTGAAAGGCTTATTCGGCTTCCTCCGATGGGGACAGACGACATGCAGTTGATGAAAGTCGCGAATGAGTATAGGCAGAAGGGAGCATCCCGTGGAAACATCCACGCGAGCGCGCGATATCTGTTTTCTCATGGACGGAGACGAACACCTTGATATTAAGAGCGACGCGGTAGACGCCGGAGCACCTTTGCAATGAGTAGCTTGAGTGCAGACAGGGCTCTATCGTCGCCAAAGTTGAGGGAGAGACCCTTGACAAGCCCACACCTCGCCGTGGGGGGTGGGGAGGTCGCCAATGTCGCGGTATAGGATTTGTTCGGCGATGGAATTGAGAGATTTATTGACGAGCAGTACTGGTGGATCAGGGAAGTTATGGGATAATAAAAGGGTGTTTGAGTCTGCGAAAGACAAAAGCAGTTGTGCGCGCGTTGGCGAGTACTAAAGGTATACGAGCCACACTCAGTTTGCGCACAAGAAAGCACAAGACTCTTATTAGTATTCACCTAAAGGTATACGAGCCACACTAGGGCGAGTAAGTACAGTGAATACACTAAGGGAAAGACAAAGATGCTCACCTCAGTTTGCGCACAAGAAAGCACAAGACTGAGGGCACTAAACTACTGATAGGGGCGACTTATATATGGTAGAGTCCGGCCCCAAATTGGTGAAACATTAGCGGCTACGATCGAAGAGAAAATAAGAGAAACTGAGACCAAACGCTTAGTAACTATACGGCCGGTGTGGCCAAAAGCGGGGACGACGCGACTGATAGGAAACGCGGCCCGGCACATACAAATAAGGAAATCGTATACTAACTGTCCTGGGAACGAGTCCTGACAATCCTGGGAACTGAACGAAACAATAAACAAACCATGAGGACTGCGGGCAGGTTTGCTCCGCATCCTCGTGCTCTCCCTCTCGACGCAATAACAAGGCAATATATTTCATCAGTGGAGAGATCCCGTTTGGCCACGAAAGGAATGTTGGCATGCTCTAATGATACAGGACTCTTCTCGTGCCCTCGAAGGTCGCGGCTTACGAACCGTCATGCTGCTAGCTAGGCATCCAAGGCATCCGTGACTTCGCTCATGTACTCTACCTGTTGAAATTGCCCATGTGAAAATGATTCACCTGTAAATACATAAAAACGCGTAGTACGTTGAAATGAATGTAATCTGCGTGTTGTGTTTTTCCCCTCCTAAACCCTTTGCATGATTACCTCGCGCTCAGACGCATATCTTCTCTTGCTCATATCCCTGCACCGTTGCCCTAATGTAACACTTCCTACGCGAGCGAAGCTCAAGCGTAGAAAATGTCAGTGGGGGTGAGACTAAGA
>QFEY01002274.1:0-19949 GCA_003316435.1 Russula virescens | reverse complement strand
TACGAGTGATGAATACCCGAATCAAAGTCCAATCAGTAGAGTAGCTAGTGACGTGCTTGCTTAATGCTCAAGCTTAAGCGGTATACACCTGCGCCTTTAAGCAGGTAGACTAGGTAGAGTCTTGAAGGAGTGAAGCTAGACGAGCAACTGAAAGACTCTTGCACATGAGAAACAAGAGGAGAAGGGGATCGATAGATGGCGATACCTTATCCTCTCGATGCACGGGGTGAAGAAGCTACAAGTTGAGAATTAAGTCGAGCTTAGGGCTCAACTTCGTACCAAGGTCTTCTTAAATACAAGAGGATCATAATACTACAAGTACCGATCCTAGGGTCTGGAACAATGCTGGGACACTGCCCACAAGTACAGTATACATCAGGGACGAGTCAGGATGAGTCATAGACACAGCAAATAGTACATGGATCCTCAGGTGATCCAGGGAACTTCATGGGGACGTACCAGTTTGTACAGTAGCTCAAACAGATCAGAATGCGTATAGTAAAATTTTCACATAGGCTGTCCTTCTGAACGTACCAAGAGTCTGTCCGTGACACTGCAGTGCATCTCAACACAATGTAGTGCCCTAGCAAACCATCATAGATGTCACTTGCAAAGAATTTATGGCTGTGAGAATACTTCCCAGCCAGAAATCAACCCAGGAACTATCCTTGGAAACTGGACCAGGTTGCCTGTAATCAGATGAAAACAGTAGAATGTGTGATATAAGGGATGCACTCCGAGGAGACAATGCGACGATGAACCAGGAAATAAATGAAAAAACTCATGATTGATAAGATAACCACAGCAAAGATTGAAAGAAATGAGGGTACACCAACCTCACAGTAAACACTTGGGAGAAAGAACTCATTAAGAGGGGGACCTCCCAACAAATTGGATTCGAGACAGTGAGGTTTTAGTGGGTAGGACTGCATGATGTACTCAGGACCCCGTGGAACGCATGTTTTGAGCCCCACACTACCCAATATAGGGTGTGCATAAAGGCATTTTGTCCTCACAACCGGACTCCGGCCCGGCTATAGCGAGATTAATGGGGCTGACCTAAGAGTCTCCTGCCATTTTTCACTTATTATCGATGATAAAATAACTACTAAGTAGATACAGTCTTCGACAATAAACACTTTCAAAAAAAAAAGGTTTGACAACTACAGCTCAGCGTAGCTTAACCAACTGTGCCAGATGTCCAGGAGCTGTTTTTCCCCTGCACGCACCAGAAGGGTCTGGCACTCGTTTTCCATTCCTCAGCATTGCACTACATCCCTTATGGCCCTCCATGATACTGGCTCGTCCTCTGATCAATCTCACATCCTTGTTCGCATACCTACGCTGGTAAGCCACCTTTTTGCCTTTCTTCTGCTTTCAATAGCGTGGTGTTAACCCCATCGTGCTCACTATCATCCACGGTGCGCTAGGGATTCTCGTGCCATAACGATGACTTGAGCACCTCGAAGCTCATCGACAAGATCGCGTTGTGAAAAGCATGACACTCGAATCACCGCTGTACTTTCATCAGGTCGGAGGAGGGTTGATTTTATAGGAACTCATGTTACTCTGCAACAATGACGATGAGATTCTATTACATGATGAGAATTGTAGGTTGAGTGGGTTTACAGTACTTACGTAACGAATTAACAGCACTAACATGGCCACTGTACCTAAACTTAGAAAGCGATCGAACGCACAACCAATAAAACGCAGATTACTTACTGTAAGCAGCATTTGAGGTGTTGTAAGGGCACGCGTGACCTTGGTGTCTCTTGGGCAATCGACTCACGCTGTGTCCGGGTGACGTTGCTTCCCTTTTCCTCTTTAACTGCCATCGTCATCATCATCGCAAACGCTCCTACCCTCATCGCCTTTGCGTGCGACCCCGACTCGGCCGTCACTGCGTCGCACCGGTCAAGAATTCAAGGACTAATTCTATTCTCATCCACCGCCCCTCACCTGCCCTTACTCGTAGATATTACTTTCTCATCTTTTTTTCTGCACACCCGTACGTACGAGCTTGTACTTAACGTACAGCAAATAGAACGAGTATTCTGCCCTCTCCTTTTGTGTCTTCGTTGCGCGCCGTCGCTCTAACCTTGCACAGACCCGCCAAGGACCCCTTTCTCCTTTTCTTTTCTTCCACCCATTTCTCATTCATCTTGGTCCTGACTTCACTCCGCGATCTATCGCAGCCACCATACACCTTTCTTTCATGCCTCCAATAGTTGGTCATTCGAGTCATTTGCGCGGTCATAGAAATCCTCGGGCGTGGTAATAAGGGAGGGAGGGAAGTTGTAGACCAGGACGAGGATGTCAGACCACCAATGAATAATGATGACCGGGGCCAGGAGTATGAGAGGAGGAGCGAGCAGCACAGGAGCAGGTTGAGAGAACGAACACCAAAACCCAGACCAAGATGTCTGATGCATATTGACCACAAAAACATGATAAAAATGCGTGACCATCACTTTTTAGAGCGAGGTCCGATGAGCTGAAGCTGTGGTTGTTAGCTGCCCTTGGAAGTATTATCAAGTCTCACGAGCACTAGATCGAAGGCTTCGACCTTATTGGTAACAGTGGCTCAGCTAAGGTCAGTGTCCTCCTCCATCGGACGTCCGTTGTGCTCCTGATGGGATCGGGAGTCGGTGAGATAGTCGTTATGATGGCCCGAAACAATGCATGCAGAGATGAAGCACGCGACGGACTTGGCCAAGTTCTTCGCTAGTTTCGCACGCGTAGGTGGCGCGTGAGGGGCACGGAAAACCACTGTAAAACGCTTGTCAAAAACTACCCAAAAAGGACTAGCGCTATGTTTGCCTAGCTGGTCGCCATCACGTGGGCGTTGGACATGAGGGCAAGAGCTGTATCGGCATCGCACTATCGTCGAGCGTCTCAGAGCAGCATCGCAGCACGTTATATTCAGTGTGCGCATGACACCGTATACGACCTTGATAAGGCTTGTGCATGTTCGTCGTGGGGTCCAGGGCTACGTCGTCTCCTCGCGCGAGACGCATTGTGCACGCAGTACTACGTCATGGGAGATATGTATCATGGAATTTTTTCCGCTCCGAGTTGTCGGGTAGTAGCAGGGAGGTGCAGGGCAGCACAGACGGGCCGACCGGAAAGTGATGGAACTGGATGAAGTTGGCACAGTGAGGGATCGGATTTATCACGCCTCATTTCGATCATAGCTCATACATAATCCCACATAGAATCCACGATTCGTGCGATCACGGTTATACAACCTGTGCAATATGTAATACACAAGAGCGTCAGGAGATGGCCAGGCGTACGAGAAGAGCGAGCAGGGTAGGAAGGGATTGAGAGAATAAAGTACCGAACCTCAAAATCTACACAAAGATGTCTGATACATATTGAGTACGGGAACATTGTATAAACTTATGGCCATAGATATCTATGAGTGAGGATGGATGAGCTGAAGCTGCGCCTGCCAGTTGCCCTTGGAGATATGATCGAGTCTCACGAGTACCAGATCGAAAACGTCGATCTTACCGGGACCCACGGCCGAGGTAGGGCCACTGTCCTCCATTAGACGATCCTTGTGTTCCTGATGGGATCGATGAGAAAATCATCACGATGACTCGAAACAATGCGCACAGCGATGAAGCGAGCGATGGACTTGGCCACTTGCTTTACCAGTTTCGCACGTGTGATAGGCCCGGGAGGGTTGCGAAAATCCCTGGTAGGGATTTGGCGACTCCAAGGTTGGTAACCCGGCCACTAGATTACATCGTCAGGATAAATAGTTGCAAGTGCGTAGCACGGGAAAGCGTGTAGGACAAGTCTTACGTTAATGCAAACCAAGATGGAGGATCCACGTTCTTCGAATATAGGTTCATCGTGTGCCACGAGACGTGCGAAGCGAAAATGCATAGCGTCCCTCAAGGGTATTCCTTCTTCGTCTGGCACTTTCGTGAGGAATTTGATGGGCGGCTCGAGGTTGATTTCGTCAACGTAGCGACGCCTATCACTGGCAGTGTGAGGCTTATAACGCTTCTGTGGCACCATGGGTCTCCACTCGCGTTCGCTGAACGGACGCTCTGACTCAGGAGATCTCTATTACCGACGAATTAGCGAAGATGAAGCCTGAGGCAGGAAAAGCCTAACAGGTTTAGTTGCGTACCAAGGGGAATCCCGTAGTTCGGAGTAGGGAGAGGTTGGATGGGAGAATAGTGAAGGAGGGGTTCCCCGCATGGGGAAGTCCCACATGCCTTCGAGCTCGGAGGGTGGATAGAACTAGTGAGGTACTCGACGATAAGCCGATGTATGTCACGAGCGATGACTCGAGAAAAAGAGTACCAGCAGAGGGTATTGATTGCCATAGAGCTGAGATGTCTCGGGCTGAATGAGGACATCTGCGTAATTGCATATCATGGGG
Source organism: Russula virescens (assembly GCA_003316435.1). Taxonomy (NCBI): domain Eukaryota; kingdom Fungi; phylum Basidiomycota; class Agaricomycetes; order Russulales; family Russulaceae; genus Russula; species Russula virescens. Next base: position 15,544 of record QFEY01002274.1, on the reverse strand, counting down.
GGACTGGAAGTGTCTGATTCATGGTAGTCATTTGATGATGCCTGGCAGCAAGGGCCATCATAGCCGGACATCGCGGAAGTCGTCTGAGGGGAAAGCACTAAGTTGGCGTAGGTATGAGAGTGACCGGAAGGAAAATGGCTGGTGGTAAAGATAACGAGAAGAGCGTAGGGAGGAAGAGGGAGGTTTAGTGGAAGTTAAGGACGAGCCCGATGATAACGAAACAGCGAGCTGATGGCCATGCACCCCTGAATTTGAAGGGGAGAGATGGAAATGACACGAGGACGAGTTCGAGGCATCTGCCAGTGGCCAGGCACACAAACAATAAAAGATAGAGGCCTAGTTACTAATTACGGTAAACAGGTGCCAACCGGGTCGGCCCAAACAAAACGCTTTCGTCCAACGGTCCGGTCCATCTTGGCCGTGCTGTCATCACGGTATACATCGCCCTCTTGCGCACCATATAATACCAACTATTGTACTGCAAATGTAAACTTACAGGCAAGACCCAATGCGTGGACATGGGGAAAAGCGCCCTTTCTAAGTAGCTTACACAACTCCAACACAACTCGGCGCTGCTCGGGCCTCAGCCTTTGTCCTCAGTTCCGAAGCCTGTACTGTATGCTGTATGTCGGTCTACCTGTATCTGCCTCTAGATTACGGGAAAGTCCCCATATGGGCCTAGTGTGAGCCGCGAAGTCGGAGGTATGTTTGCACCAGTTAATTACTGCACTGCCACAGACTCGAAATACGACACCCAGAGTTGTATCCAACAACACAGTGAACATACATTGTATATCACTGCAGTCTGTTATTGAGCTATTTTCTGAGTTCTTTCCTCCGCCAGACCTTGATCGCTAAGATTCAAGACTATCGGGTTTTATCAGTGACCCCTCGTGAAGTTACAGTAACATTGCGCCAACTCGAGTCAGGCAACTACCTTGCGCCGGCATGACTGCGTGAGAATAATAGTATTAATCAAGGCGGTGAACTGATTTTTGACAGACCTTTCCCCTAACTCTCCTCACTATCATTTCCTCACAGTGGACAGACGTCCCTTCTAATCGCCGCATCTCCTATCTACACATCCCATGCGGCCCATGCCTGACCAGTCTGGATCTACTCTCCTTCGAAGTCGGTTCGAGTCCGCATTGAAGGCGTACCAAACGACGACGGGCGTGGAATTGGCCGAGCATCCACTGGTTCTTCAAATACAGAGCTGCGACTCAGTCGAATCCATCGCCACACTCCTCAAATATGAAACACGAGCCTTCACTGATCTCCAAGGAAGCGATAGAATTATGAGATCCATAGAGTGTACCGCATCTATTTTATCTGCCCTTTCTGAGACCACCATCTTCGGCGAGGCAAATGGCCTGGTACGTCAGAACGCGTGACGGGGGACTCAACCCTGACGGAATATCATAGCCAATCTCACCAGCGAAGGCAATCCTTGCTGGCATCGCAATCCTACTTGCTGTATGTTTCAGATCTTCCGTCCCCATTAGGTATCGTTCTGAGACCTTAATGAACTAGGCGGCCAAGGGCCTCGTTACAAGCTTCCACGCAGTCGTCGACTTGCTAGAGTCCATCGGACGTTTTCTTAGTCGTCTCGATATATACGCACGGATCCCACGAACTACGGAAACTGACGAGTTGATGGCCAAGATCATAGTGGAGTTACTCTTCACATTAGCCCTGGTGACTGAAAAGCTCACGCAGGGACGGTCCAGTAAGTCAATTATTTCTCTCGTGTCATTGTACTTATCTCCGCAAAGTCAGATTCCTAAGGCAACATTTCGAAGAGAAGGACATAGAGGCGATCCTGCAGAGACTGAACCGGCTCACACATGACGAGGCTCGGACAACCGCAGCTCAGACCCTAGAGGTCGTCCACACTCTCATCCAAAATATGAGGGAGGTCATGGATGGTGTGTAAACCCCCTCGGGTTGTAAATCCGCAATCTGATGAACACCCCGGGCCCTCCATTTAGACGGAAATGGAACCATTGGAGGTGTGAGGGAAGCCCTCGGTACGGTTCTTTTGGTGTCACCTCCTAGGTCCATGTCTAATTGAAGGTTAGAACTCCTACATCAAGCTGTCAGTGACATCAACAAGCTGAAACGTCCGTCATTCCTGGACATTTCCACCACTTCCCGGAGTTGACGTGATTGCTGATTAGGTGATAAACTACTACAAGATATTCGAAATTGGCTTTCCCCACCTAATCCGTGGAAAAACTACAATATTGCTCGGGGATTGCGACACGTTGGGACTGGGATGTGGCTCGTTCAAGGGGTGCTGTCAGAATGGAAAGCGCATGAACCGAGTTCGCTTCTATGGATCCATGGCAAACGTCAGTTGCTGCTCACGCGCAATCTGTTGCAGAAGCTGATGGTTTTCCCTTTCTCAGCTGGTTCAGGGAAGAGTGTGCTCTGGTACGTTAGGCCTTCAATACGTTAGTCTTGAGAACTTACGGCCCGGGCATCTGCCAGCTCCACCATTATCGAAGATATCGAATCTATGCGGAAATCTGGGCTCGCATCACTCGCTATGTTCTTCCATGACTTCAGAGAGGAGCAAAAAAAGGACCTCCGTGGGCTGCTCTCATCTGTGCTAGTCCAGCTTTGCCGTCAATCCAATGCCTACTGTGACATTCTTTCGAAATTCTACTTGGAACACGAGAGTGGATTTCAAGATCCCAGCGATGATGAACTCGTCCAATGTTTAAAGGACCTGCTACAACTCCCGGGACAAGCACCAATTTATCTGGTCATAGATGCTTTGGATGAATGTCCAAATACCTCCGCTATGCCATCCCCTCGCGAGAATGTCCTAACTCTCGTGACACAATTAATCGACTCACAACTCACAAATCTTCGTATATGTGTCTCTAGTCGTCCCGAGACCGACATTAAAGCTGTTCTCAAACCCCTAACATTCCATTCCATTTCTATACACGACGAGAGTGGACAGATGGAGGACATCGAGAATTATATCAAGTCCATCGTCAACATGGATCCGATGAACCGAAGGTGGAAGGTGGAGGAGAAGCAACTGGTGATCGATGTTCTTGCAAAACGTGCCCAAGGCATGTAAGTAATCAATCCCTAATTGTAAACGACACCAGCTCAGACCCATGATTTAGGTTCCGTTGGGTGTATTGCCAACTTGTTCATCTTCGTGGCTGTCACCCGGGGAGCATCCGTAATACCCTGACCGAACTGCCAGATACTCTTGACGAGACATACGAGCGCACATTGCGGGAGATCAAGAAGGCGGACTCAGAGCTTGCCCATAGGCTGTTTCAGTGTGTCGCCACCGCATCACGGCCACTGCATGTGGGGGAACTGGCGGAATTTCTTGCATTTGATTTCAAGGCAGGACCGATTCCTAAATTTCGCGAGGACTGGCGTCTAGAAGATCCCGTAGAGGCAGTACTGTCTACGTGCTCGACTCTGATTTCGCTGGTGAACGTCAAAAATTCGCAAGTCGTACAGTTTTCACATTATTCTGTGAAGGAGTTCTTGACGTCCACCCGCTTCGCCGAAAAATGTGACAATATTTCCCGTCGTTACCATATCTCTCTGACGCTGGCCCATACTCTTATCACACGTGCATGTCTGAGTACCTTACTCCACCTGGATAAAAATGTCACCAGGGACGACCTGCAGAAGTTCCCCCTCGTTCAATATGCTGCCGAACGGTGGTTCAAACATGCCCGTTTTGACGGTGTGTCGCAAAACGTAGAAGAAGGGATGAAACAGCTATTTGATGCGGAGAAACCACATCTTGCGGTCTGGGTCTGGATACGCGATCCAAATTGGCGCTGGAGGGGAGGTCAACAACACAATCAGGCCCCGTCACCACGTGGAAGGCCCTTACACTATGCCGCATTCTGTGGATTACCCACTGTTGTGAAGATTTTGGCCGTTGAGCACTTACAGAACGTGAATTGTCGTGCTCTCAATGATGAGTCAACTCCATTACATTTGGCCTCAGAAGAGGGTCACATAGAAACTGCGCGTATCCTCATTGATCACGGCGCGAAGGCAACGGCACGGGACGGGCACGGTTGGACACCACTGCATTGGGCGTCGAAAAGTGGAAGTATGGTTCTTGCCCAGTTACTCCTCGAGAAGGGCTCGGATGTGTCAGCCAAGGACAAAGGCGGGTCCACTCCGCTTCATCGGGTTTCGGAACATGATCACGTTGATCTCGCGCGGTTACTCATCGAGCACGGCGCCGATGTGACAGCGCAGAACGATAACGGGTTAACTCCGCTCCATCGGGCATCAGAACATGGTCGCATCAATCTCGCACGTTTGCTTGTGGAGCGTGGCGCCAGTACGACAGTCCGGGACAAGGAGCAGGCCACTCCGCTACATCGAGCATCGGAACATGGGTATATGGATCTCGCACGGTTACTCATCGGGCATGGCGCGGATATAACTGCTCAAAACAAAGATGGATCGACTCCATTGCATCGAGCGTCCGAATTCGGTCATGTAGATCTCGCGCGGTTACTCATCGAGCATGGTGCTGATATGACAACCGACAACAAGGGCGGTTCGACACCACTTCATCTGGCAGTTGCATATGGTTATGCGGATATTGCGCTGTTATTCATAGAGCGCGGTGTCAATGTGATAGCCCGGGACAAGTCGGGGTCGACTCCACTACATCGGGCACTGGAATATCGCAATGTTGATTTCGTTCGGTTACTCGTTGAGCTCGGCGCCAATGTGACAGCCCAGGACGAGCATGGGTCAACTCTGCTACACAAAGCATTGGACCATGGCTATATGGACCTAGCGCGGATCCTCGTCGAACATGGCGCAGATGTGACGTCCAACGACAATGAGGGGTTGACTCCACTTCATCAGGCATCGAAACAGGGTCACGTGGGCCTCACGCGGTTGCTTCTCGAATGCGGCGCCGACGCGACAGCACAGAAGAACGATGGCTCGTCTCCGCTACATCTGGCTTTGGACTCGGAACGTAACCACATAGACCTCGTGCGGTTACTCATAGAGCACGGTGGCGATGTGACAGCCCAGAATAAGGACAGGTCATCTCCGCTGCATCTGGCTTCGCGACGTAACCATGTGGACGCCGCCCAGTTACTCATAGAGCACGGTGCCGATGTGACAGCCCAGAATAAGGACAGGTCATCTCCGCTGCATCTGGCTTCGCGACATAACCATGTAGACGCCGCCCAGTTACTCATCGAGCACGGCGCTGATGTGACAGCCCAGAATAAGGGAGGGTTGTCTCCGCTGCATCTGGCTTCGCAAAGTAACTGTGCTGACGTCGTGAAGTTACTCCTCGAGCGCGGCGCCGATGTGACAGCCCAGAATGAGCATGGGTCGTCTCCGCTACATCTGGCTTCGCAAAATCACTGTGCGGACGTTGCGCGGTTACTTATTGAGCGTGGCGCTGATGTGACAGCCCAGACTAATGACGGGTCATCTCCACTGCACCTGGCCTCGCGATATGCCAGTGACAATGTGGAGATTGCGCATTTACTTGTCGAGCATGGTGCTGAAGTGGCAGCCCAAAATAAGGGCGGGTCATCTCCGCTGCATCTGGCTTCACAATGTGGCCACGTGAGGCTCGTGCGGTTACTCGTTGAGCAGGGCGCCGATGTGACAGCCCGGGACAACCACGGGTGGACCCCACTTCACCGGGTATCGGTTTATGATAAAGATTATGCACAAGCCCTCGTAGAAGCTGGAGATGAAGGAGGCATTCATGCGGTCGCCCACGGGTTTATTAGGGAACACAATCTGTTGCTTGGTACGGACGAGAAGATTCGGAAAGGACTCGATGGAGAGGATCTGGCGGGGGTCCTTGTCGAGCATGGTGCCGACGTATCCGCTCGGGACCAGCGCGGGTGGACACCGCTACATCACGCATCACTTAATGGTCATGAACATGTAGCACTGTTCCTCATCAGGCATGGCGCTGATGTAACAGAACAGGACCAAGACAGGTGGACTCCGCTGCATCACGCGTCACTTCGAGGTCACGTGAATCTCGCGCGCTTGCTTGTCCAGAAGGGTGCCAATGCGAGGGCAAGAGACAAGGATGGGTGGACTCCGCTGAGGCGAGCATCTCATTATGACCATTCAGAATTTGTAAATTGTCTGCTGCAAGAGCTGCCGACTCTGGCACTCTAGGATGCCGTGCGGTGGAAGAAAGACATTCCTCTGGAGCGTTGAGTGAACTGTGTCGATTATGGCGCCTGAATGGGTTATTCCGCTGCGTGAGCATCTGGCCCATATACCATTGTACATCGCGTTTGCGCTGACTAGCTCTGGTTTTCTACAGCATGACATCCCGGTGATATTCTGTGCTGAGTCGAACTACAGATGGTACAATCTCTTACAATAATCACATCAAAGTCGCTATAAGTGGTTTTACAGTAATATGCATTTTATCGGTTGTGCTTCCTATCGCCTTCTGAATGTTGGGTACCGTGACCATGTTAGCACTGAAATTCGTCACACGAGTACTGTAGACCGACTAAGACTACTTTTCTCATCACTTCATAGAAATCTCGTCGTATTTGTTGTAGCGTAACTTGAGTTGTTATTACAGTAAATCTGGCTTTCTCGGCCTGATGAGGGTACAGCGGTGATCTGAGTATCATATTTTTCACGACTCTGCAGTTCTCTCATAGGAAGGCACGCCGCCTTGTCATCTCTCCGAGGACAATGACCTGTAGAAGTGCTTCGTGAGCACCTATTCATCTGTCAGCCATCACCCACACCGTTCCACCGATGCTCCAGAATTCGGGGTATTGAATCGCCACAGTAAGGTGAAGTCCTTTGTCGGCTTGGCAAACTTGGCGGAGGGAAGATAGAACCGGATGATTTCGAGTAGTGTCAGATGCTTGCCTCGATGGAGCTTGAACAAAGCCTCGAATGGCTTTCCAGCCTCGAGTATTCCATGGCATAATGAATGAGCGAACCCGTGATCTTAGAGGTGCTCCATAACAGCAGAAAGCGTCGCCCTCTCAGAGATCAGCGTGGTCATAGGGGTATTGAGACGTCAGGCTACAGATATCTCATCCCGAGCCGGCTGGCATAAATTTGTCAGGTTGACCTACAGGAAGTATTGATGGCCTTTCGAACAAGTGTGGGCCAGGTGTGCGAGACTCGATAAGCGCAGAGAAAGTCGGGGTATACGGGAGGATGTACAGATCCGCAAAATACAACTTGAAGGGTCTTTCTGATCGTACTGGGCCAATCGCATGTAAATGAAGTGAGCAGAAGACAGACGTCGAACACCAACAAATGCGGGATTGTTCTGGTTTATTCAACTCCTTGAGCCTCTGTAGTACTGGTCTTCCAATGAGATCGTAGAGACTTGAACACGGGGGTCAATGCATCATCGTACTCCTTCGGGTCGAGGCCTTCCTTTCGCGCGGCCAATAGTTGGTCCTTCAAGCCTTTCGCGTAGTCATAGAAATCCTCAGGTGCGATGAGGGGAGGGAGTTGCAGACCAGAATGTCGATGTCGAAGTGCCGGTAATGGCGATCGATAATGATGACCGGGGCCAGGCGTATGTGAAGAGGAGCGAGCAGCATAGGAGCAGGTCGAGAGAACAAAGCAAAAATGAACATCAAAACCTAGACCAAAGTGTCTGACCACAAAAACACAATAAAAGCGCGTGATCATAACATTTTAGAGTGAGGTCTAATGAGCTGAGGCTGCGTTGCCAGCCGCCCTTGGAAATATTATCGAGTCTCACGAGCACCAGATCGAAAACCTCGATCCTGTTAAGACTAACGGCCCATGCAGGGTCACTGTCTTCGTCCATTGGACATCCTCTGTGTTCCTGACGAGATATGTGAGATAATCGTCATGATGACTCGAAATAATGCGTACAGAGACGAAGCGAGCGATGGATTTGGCGACGTCATTTGTGAGGTTTAGACATCTGATGGGCATACGGGGTTTGCGGAAATCCCTTGTAGGGATCTGGCGACTCCAGGGTTCGTAACCAGGCCACTAGCATCGCATCGATGGGATAAATACATTGTAAGTGAATAGCATAGGAAAGCGAGCAGATCAAGGCTTGCGTTGATACGAACCGACAAGGCGGGCCCATGCTCTCGGAATATAGGTTCGTCGCATGCAACCAGACGTGCAAAGCGATTATGTATAGCATCTCGCAAGGGTATCCCTTCCTCGTCGGGTTTCTCCATGAAAAATTCGATAGGCCACTCAAGGACGACTTCATCAATGCAGTTACGTCGCCTATAACTGGAAGTGTGAGACTTGTAACCATTCTGTGGCACCATTAGTCCCCGTTCGCATTTGCTGAATGGACGCTCTGGCTCGGGTGACAATTCCTATTATCAATGGATTAGAGAAGATGCAGCCTGAGGTGGTAAAAGACTGACAGGTTTAACTACGTTGCAAGGGGAATCCTGTATCGAGTAGTTAGAGGTTGGATGGGAGAATGGCGAAGGAGCAGTTTCTCGCGCATCGGAGACAAGCATGTCTTCGGGCACGGAGAGTGAGCAGAACTAGTGGGGTACTCAGCGATAAGTCGATGCAAGCCAGGCACGATGACTCCAGAACACGAGTACCTCCTGAGGGTCTTGAGCTGAATAAGATAAGAGCTGGCGCCTGAAAGAGACAAGTATGCATCAGCGTACCTTGGAGGGCATGGAAGAGTCCGATCCATGGTAGTCATTGGATGGTGGCTGGTAGCAGTCTCACATCATGGAACCCGCCCGTAGGAAAGACGCTAAGTTGGCGTGGGTAAGAGGGTGACAAGGAGCAAACTTGTTAAGGGTAAAAAGGAAAAGAAGAGGGAGAGGGCAAATCCGTGGAAGTTAAGGACGAGTCCAGTACACGAGAGGCATCAGGTGAACTTACACTTACAAGTCCCAGCGAGCGCTTACGTGACTCGGTGGCTGCCGAGGCACTTGTCATCAGATCCGATCATGCATGCCAAGCACACGGCCAAGCAACGGCCCGTCGATGCTGACCTGTATCTGCCCCCAGTTTACGGGAAACTTCCCTGATGCACTTAGTTGTGAGCCCCGAAGCCGGAGGTACGTCGACACGTTCTTTCAGTGTTTGCCGGATTGTAGACAAAAACGGCGCAGGGACAAGGGAACAACTCGTGCATTCATACACAACCTCGACGACGACTCGCTTCTCAATATATTTCATTATTATCGGCCGGCTCTTCTAGACAAAACCGGGTTTGACAACTCCCATGCGTTTCATGGCGGTACGTGGAAGGACGAACGCTGGTGGTATAAGCTTGTGAAGGTTTGCAGAAGATGGCGCCACCTCATCATAGGGTCTGCATACCACCTCCGCGCTGGCCTTCTCTTTACGTATGGTGCACCAGTGCCAGCCATGCTGGCACACTCACCCACCCTTCCTCTTATCATCGATTACTCTGGTGATCAGGACATCACCTCCAAAGATAAAGAAGATATACTACTTGCGCTGCAGCACCGTGATCGCGTGCGCCGCATCCGCCTTCAAATCCTTGTCCCGGATTTGGAAACGATCACCGTGGCTATAGATGAGGAGTTCCCGATGCTGGTATACCTGGCCATCGTGCCTGCAATCACTTACGGCGCGGGCTTGATGCTGCCAAAAGGATTTCAAGCACCACGTCTGCGGCACCTCATGCTCTCGAACACCGCATTTTTTAGAGGATCACCATTACTTACAACGAACCCCGCGTGCCTCGTCACACTCTCACTCGTTTGGGCAGACCCATCTACCTATCTTTATCCAGGTGATTTGCTCCAACGGCTTTCATGTGCCCCTCGGTTGGAGAAACTCCAGATCGGTTTTGACTGCCCCCCTCCTCACAAGACATTGAGGCAGATGTCGCGTGCGTCAATCACGGGAAGCGTCATATTCCCTAACCTTCGGCTCTTTGTATTCGAGGGTCCCGTCGCCTATTTAGAGGTATTCCTTCCTTGCATGACCGCCCCTTCCCTTGAAAAGCTCCAAATCACGTTCTTCTATCAACCCATCCTCTTCTTCCCACACCTACTGCAATTTCTGAGCACCACAGAAAGTCCCACATTTGCAGGTGCCAAACTCACATTCTATGAGGAGTTCATTTCAGTCATGGCATATCCCGATGGGACGGTCGGGGGCAAATTCTCATGCTCATGCCTATATCTTGACGGCGGAACCTTTTCCCGACAGATAGCCTCCGCAGCGCAAATTTTCAGTTCTCTGGGGACGTTACTCTCCGCGGTGGAGAAGCTTACTCTCGAATATGCGAGACCCATTATGCGGTCAGAGGCGTACATCGAAGCCGACTGCACGCACTCCTGGCGCACGCTTCTTCGGTCTTTAGGTAACGTGAAGACCCTTCACGTAGACGATTGGCTTCCAGGGGAGATGTCTCATTCTCTACTATCAGATGACGGAGGACCACCAATGGATCGGTTACCCAAACTGAAAGAGCTCTCATATTCTACTCAGGGCGATGTTGAGGCATTCGCCGCGTTCGCCGATATCCGCAAGAAAGCAGGACGCCCTGTAGTTTTGGTCCGTACTTGAACATTCATATCCCGGGCCACTGTCCACGTCATCAATATTTCATCCGCGCCTAAATTCGACCTTCTCGATTGTAGAGTTGCAGGTATAGTGCCTCATTTATGTATACCGGTTTAGTTCGTCACGTCATGTAGCTCATCCTCTCATAAAATATCGCATATAACAAAGCAGTCATTCCTGTTCGTTGAGCGATGTAGCGAGATTGTGAGTCTCGCGCGTGAATTGCAAGGGAACCTAGATCCAAGAGAGATAAGGAGGAAGAGACGAATCCCAAGAAAGGAAAGTCTTGAGGTACGCAGAGAGGAAGAGAAACGAGAAGGCGAGAGGAAACTCTTATTTCACGAAGCTTGTCAAGGCATTATATACAAAACCAAGCTGTACAGTACGAGCGGGCATTCGAGAACTACGAATATAGGAGTAATACTAGTACTACCAACAGAGTCGGTCAGAGGAACCCAGGAAACTGGCATGAAAGAGCAATGGCGAAAGGCACCTTAGGACAATAGGTGTGTTGCGTGCAGGGGATCGAGTGGTGAGGTAGGGGCTCGGGCGGTGCGATACCGTGATGGTGGAACCCGTGCTTTCTATGGGCGGTACCTTACAGCATGGGCCGGGAGCTCCCTTCAGCCATCGCATCTTCCATTCGAGCAATATCTCGGCAAGACGCTTCTTTATTCTCATGACATTCGCCTTGGCAATGGTCGTGTGCATTTCTCCTTGTAGAGAATGCTTTATCCCGGCGTTGACTTGCTCACCCTCAGCTTACACGAGTAGCGTAAACTCATCGTATGCAACTACCCCCGCAGCTTCGTTGCACGGTTCGCCTGATGGATTCACGAAATGCCATCGTAACTTGAATCTACTAGACACGAAGATCTAATCACATTGGATTGGGATCTACCGACTTCGAAAAAAAGACAAAAAATTTATTAACTAATAATATATGCACATATGACTGAAATTTGTCGAAGCATTTGCTACAAGACAAATATGGTTCTCAAAACATCTCCCGGTATCCACAAATTCCAGTGTCCTCGGGGACACAGCAACAGCCCATACGCCACTCGTAAGCGACGGCTTCGCGGCTAGTCCCATCACCTCTCGATTTGTCTACTTGTGACCGTGAGCAGTTTTACAACGCCATCAGTAGCAATCCCTGTGACATAAATAGTAAGGTGCAACCTATGGAAGGGGCGACGAGAGACTCCATACCGTATTCTATTCTTTGGGAGCCTGGCTTAATGTAACGAGTGAGATTTTGCGCTACAACATCGTACATGATGTTGCCATAAAATGGATCGTTTAATGCAGCTTGCACAAGTTCGTCGCTGGGACGTAGAATCAATCGATCAAGCCCGAAGGAGAGGGGAGTCTTTTCTTACCGACCAGCATTAAAGCCATTGGGTGCAATCGCGCGTCTCTGAAGTTCGGCCTGGAAAAGTAATTGGTGAATCATATCTATGCCGCGGAGTGAGCCGAGAACTACGATACCTCTCCAATGGATTTGGAAACTCTAGATTATCCGATATGAGACCAGACACAACGCAACAAGGGGGAGGGAGGGGGTAGCCACGCACGTTAAAAATAACGCCCCGGTGGGATGATCAGGTCCATCTTGACGATAGACAGAGAAATGTATGCCATTCAAGTCGCCTTTCACGCATCCAAGGGGTTGTTGTCTGTTCAAAAACATTAAGGATGGGGACACATCCCCATGGCCGTCACCTAGATTTGCGGTTTGGACTACCTCCACTTGGCCGCCAGCGCATTCGGTCGAGCTACATGTAACTTTGTCAGTGGCCCCACGACCGAGTTTGCTGTCTGCAGACGTACTATCCAAGTGAATAGGCAAAATCACGAAATCCACTATCCGTAAGCACATCCGGGGAGCTTTGGGTGGAGATGACCACCTAATATTCCCGTCACTCACAATGTGGACAAGTATGTGGAAAGATTCTCACATTCATGGGCACGCCGCCGTTGGTCAGCCATGAACCATTGCCTTTTGCTGGATCAAAGAAGGCGTCGTCGGTGGTGCGTTTCTCCGGGTTGAGCATAGCATGCACGCACAAAAAAATGGCAAAGAGAGCAAATCGAGCCATGTCGAGCAGTGCAGAGGAGACGATGTCGTGTCGCTTCTTAGAATTATGCGCTTAGCCTTTTATACGTTAATGCTGGCATATCCTGTAACATGAGAGAAATGGGGCAAGAAAACGCTGCCACGCAACAATGCAAAACAGGGGTCTTGCGACGTACTTGGGCATCGGTGATATGGCTCAACTAGAGACTGTTAAAGAAAAAGTTATGTACAGTACAGTACTACCAACACCCGTTGGGGCGCATTCTGTAGCGACGGTAAGGGGTGGACGCATATTCGAAGCGGGTGGGTCTCCAAGGCGAAACCCCGCGGGGCGATGCGGTGAAATCCGAGGCCCAAAATTCTATCCTACGACCAAATTGTGTCAAAACAATAACGTACAATGATCCGCCTAAGCTTTTAAGAAAACCTTCTACGGGCTCAAGTACAGCGATCCCAGAAATCTTGCGGTCACGTTTCTGTTATTACTACATCGAGATCTGACGGACCTTAATGACCAAAAGGTCGCTAGGTCACAACAATATGAGGCTGGAGAATACAAATGGGATGGGCATACTGCACGACGCTATAGTGGGGTTGGATGCAGCAAAGGAGAAAGAGGTGATAGGAGAGTGGTCAGAGTCTATCGTCCTATCAAGGATTGTCTGGGGACGAGCTAAACCTGAGCGTAGGGACTCGAAATTCTCGCAGGTACTGTTACCATCAACTGTTACCGTGAAGATGGCTACGAAAGGTCATAACTACGAATTAAGAACACTAGGATAAATTTATGGTAAAGGAAGTAATAAATAGGTTTGTAGCAGCGCTTCCGTGTGTGCGTGCATTGTCCATCTATCTCTATTGGGGAGGCCATGCTATGATATCTTAGTACTTAGTACTTGTGAATACAGCGTGTAACATTTGGGAAGATGACAGACTATGCTGATAAACCACACACACACATCCCCCCCCCTGCAACATCAAAGCGCACGCGGATGCACAGCGGCAGTGCTTTCCTCAAAACTCGAGTATCAAGACGAATTGGAGGTGCCTTATGCAAACGCAAGCATCGAAGGACGCTCACCCTCGACGCGTTCCTGACCATGCCAAGTCAGGCACCGCACGTGTCATCTTCTGCACTCGTCACCATACCGTAGTTAATGTTGCACAACGATGGCTATTAAAGCTATAGGGGAGAAAGTGGCATTGAAAAGACTTAACTTGAAATTAGCCCATGGCATGTATCTAAACTCGAAATGCTACGTGAGGTTCTGTACCCCCAGGCGCACGTAAATTAAACCAAAAAAAAATGAGACAGGATCTCGAGGGTTTTACCCCTTGCTCACCCATGGTTAAGCAGTTAGGAAAACCGCGCTCGGTGGCCGGTGGCCGCGGTCCAAGATTCTGTGGATGTTCCGGAAGGCACAGGCCGTTGGCAAACAACAAAACAAAACTTGACCAAACAATACCAAATACAGGTGTTTGCGCAGCGCCACGTGTCCTGATATCTACTAATTCAGTTCTTCACTCCGTCCGACCTTGACGACTAAACATTCAAGACTACCGGATTTTACCAGTGACTGGTGACCAGTCGTGTCAAGGTTACAGTCTAGCACTCGAAATGAACCTTACGCCCACCCAATTGATTCAGGCAAAATACCTTGAGTGACAGCGTGAGAATTTAATCTTTGATATCAGGCCGTAAAGCGGCGGACTAACGTTTGCCAGGTGTTTGCCCCAACTCTCCTCACAATCTTTCCTCACAGCGAATAGCCATCCCCCCCAATTGCCATATTTTCTATCTTCACATGCCATGCGGTCCATGCTCGACCAGTCAGGATTTACTCACCTTCGAGCACGTTTTGAGTCTGCGTTGGAGGCTTACCAAACAACGACGGGCGTGACATTGGCCGAGCACCCACTGGCTCTTAAAATACAGAGCTGTGACTCCGCCGAATCCATCGCAACAATCCTCAAAAATGAAGCACGCGCCTTCACTGATCTCCAAGGAGGCGATAGAATGATGAGATCGATAGAGAGTACCTCATATATTTTATCTACTCTCTCTGAAACCACCATCCTCGGCGAGGCAATTGGCCTGGTACGTCAGAACGCGTGATGGATGACTCAATGTCCCTGACAGAATTTCATAGTCATTCCCACCAGCGAAGGCAATCCTTGCTAGCATCGCAATCCTACTTGCCGTATGTGCAGATCTTCATTCCCTTTTTTGTGTCGTTTTAGCGCTTAAACGTAACAGGCACCCAAGGGCGTCATTACGAGTTTCAGTGCCGTCGTCGACTTGCTAGAGTCCATCGGACGTTTTCTTAGTCGTCTCGATATATACGCACGGATCCCGCCTACCGCAGAAACTGACGGGTTAATGGTCAAGATCATAGTGGAGTTGCTCTCTACCCTGGCGCAGGTAACCGAGAAGCTCACGCAGAGACGATCAAGTCAGTCAGTTTTTACTCTTGTATTATTGTACTTATCTCCGCACAGTCGGATCCTTAAAGCAACATTTCAAAGAGAAGGAAATCGAGGCAATCCTTCAGAGATTGAACCGCCTCACGCAAGATGAGGCCCAGACAACCGCAGCTCAGACTCTAGAGGTCGTCCACATTCTCATCCAGAATATGAAAGTGGTCATGAATGGTGTGCAAACCCGCTCAGGGTGGACATCCGCTAATCTGATGAACATCCTTCCTATCAGACGGCAATGTATCCATTGAAAGTGTCAGGGGAGCCCTCGGTACAGTTTGTTGGTGTCACCTTGCCAGGTCCATGTCTAACTGAAGGTTAGAAATCCTACATCAAGCTGTCAGTGACATTAACAAGATGAAACGTCGGTCATTCCCGGACGTTTTCATCACTTCCCGGAGTTAACGTGTTTGCCGGTTAGGTGACAAGTTA
>QFEY01002273.1:0-32559 GCA_003316435.1 Russula virescens | reverse complement strand
GTCCGTACTTTCCCTGGCAACGAAGCAAATAAAGCAGGGGCGTCTTAGTGAGTAATTTTCCTTTATATCTATCTCCCTTTATGATGTCGATTTAGAGAAATTTGCTAAGAAATTGCTGGGAGAGAGCGAGATCGAGGGCGTGCTACATCGGCTGGACCGCCTCACCTTAGACGAGGCTCGCATGACCGGAACTGAGACACTACAAGTCGTTCATGGACTTGTCAGTAACATGAAACTCTTCATGGAAGGTATGTGTCCATTCATTCGCTCATTTTCGACGGCTCATTTGGCGTTTCCTTGAGTAGATAATAGGATATCTATGGACGAGATTCGGCAGTCCCTTGGTATGTTCAACTCGCGACCGATGACTGTTGGACTGACAGCAGGCGTTAGTTTCGATGCAAAACATCACAAGCGAGATAAACGAGATGAAACGTTAGCCTTTACTTGTACCCATGGCAGTGCATTTTGAGGCTAAGGACATCCAACAGGTGATCAGTTGCAGAAGGATATCCGAAGCTGGCTCTCCCCTCCGGACCCATCCAAGAACTACAATATTGCTCGTGCAGCTCAACACAATGGGACGGCAGAATGGTTCACGTATGGCAAGACTTTCGAGGAATGGAACGCGACAGGATGTCTATTGTGGATCCATGGAAAGCGTGCGTCTTTTTATATCTCCTGTCGATTGCTCTTGTCTATCCAACCCTGAATCTGGATCCTGTAGCGGGCTCTGGCAAAAGCGTACTTTGGTACGTGTCACCATGCGTTATGTTTTCCGTTTTCATAGAGTGTTCACGTTGAGAGCCAGCTCGAGCGTGATTCAAGAAGTCAATATCAAATGCGAACGTGGACTGGCCGTAATGGGTTACTACTACTTCGATTTTAAAGATGTCGCCAAGCAAGGCATTAGGGGCCTCCTCATATCGCTCCTTGCTCAGTTCTGTGCCAATTCTGATCCTTGCTACCAAATCCTTTCCACTCTGTATAAAAAGAATCATGCCGGATCGCTGCAACCTAACAATGACACCCTCACTGAATGTTTGGTGGAAATGTTGAGATTACCCCAGCAGCTGACGATGTACATCATCGTGGATGCGATCGACGAGTGTCCTAACACGTCTGGGATTCCAACCCCCCGCGAAGTGGTCCTGGACTTCGTGGAGGAGCTTGTCGACCTGAAACTTCCGAACCTACGTGTTTGCGTTACGAGTCGACCGGAGATCGACATTCAAACCGCGCTAGCGTGTTTCACGTCTTTGAACGTGTCCCTTCACGACCAAGTAGGCCAAAGGCAAGCGATCCTGGATTATATTTGCGCCTTCGTTCACACAGATCGGAGGATGCGGCGATGGAGGTCGGAGGATAAGCAACTTGTTATCGATACTCTCTCTGCGAAGGCAGAGGGCATGTGAGTGCTCCGCGTAGTGAAGTCCAGCGTTGCTCGCTCACCGCATGTGTAGGTTCAGGTGGGTGTACTGTCAATTAGAAGCCCTCAGACGTTGTTTCCCAAATACTATTCGGCGTACTTTGGACGAATTGCCAGCGACGTTGGACGAAACATATGAGCGTACCTTACTTGGGATCGAGAAGGAGAAACGAGAATACGCACACCGATTATTCCAATGCCTCACCGTCGCGGTTCGCCCACTCCATGTTGATGAACTTGCAGAAGTCCTTGCAATTCGCTTCGATTCTGGACAGGTTCCCGAATATCACGCAGATTGGCGGTTAGAGGATGCGCAAGACGCTGTATTATCTGCATGCTCAAGTCTGGTCTCTGTGGTTAAGGTGGATGTGAACAGTTCGCCAGTGGTCCAGTTTTCACATTTTTCGGTCAAAGAGTTCTTGACATCCGACCGACTGGCTCATCCGACAAGAGACGTTTCCTCCTTCCATGTCCGTCCTTATTCCGCACACACCATCCTTGCCCAAGCTTCCCTCAGCCTTCTCCTGCATCTTGGCGACCGTGTCGACAAGAATAGCATCAAAGAGTTTCCATTCGCACAGTATGCTGCCCAGCACTGGGTAGATCATGGCCAGTTCGAGGATGTCTCTTTGGCCATCCAGGACGAGATGGAACGCCTGTTCGAGATAGAGGAGCCATCGTTTGCCACATGGATCTGGATATACGACATCGACCATCCTTTCCTCCAACACATGTTTGAGGATCGCCCACCACGACCTGAGGCTGTCCCATTATACTATGCCGCACTTTGTGGATTCCGAAACCTTGTGAAACAGATTATCGCTAATCATCCATGTGACATAAATGCAAGAGGCAGTCATGGTCCAGCAGTGAATGCTGCATTTGTGAAGGGACATATGGAGATTGCGTTACTGCTCCTTGAACACGGTGCAGATGTCAATGTCTGCAACGCCAGAAATCAAAGTCCTTTGCTTCTAGCAGCAGAGACCGGTCGTCGTGACCATGTTGAGTCACTCCTCAAACATCTCGCAGATGCCAACCTAGTAGAGGACCGAAAGGGCCTCACCCCATTGATATGTGCTGCATTTGAGGGAGAACTCGAGATTTCAAAGATATTACTGCGCCATGGCGCCACTGTAGACTCCTTAGACAAAAGTGGCTCTTCTGCATTATCAGCAGCGGCGAGCAGTGGTCACCTAGATGTCGTGCAGTTGTTGATCCAGAATGGCGCCACTGTGGACTCCTTGGACAACACAGGCTCTACCCCATTATCAAAAGCGGCGGGAAATGGACATCTAGATGTTGTGCAGTTGTTGATCCAGAGCGGCGCCTCTGTGGACTCCTCAGACAAGACAGGCTCTACTCCATTACAAAAAGCGGCAGGACGTGGTCGTCTAGATGTCGTGCAGTTGTTAATACGGAGTGGCGCTACTGTGGACTTCTCGGACAGGAAAGGCTCTACTCCGTTTTTAGCAGCGGTGGTAGGTGGTCATCTAGATATCGTGCGGTCCTTGATCCAAAGTGGCGCAACTGTAAATCGCCGTGATCACGATGGCGATACTGCATTGATGCACGTATCACAAAGCGGACATCTTCATGTTGCGGAGGAACTACTGGACCATGGCGCAGCCATAAATGTCCAAAACAACTGCCTCTCAACTCCTTTACACCTCGCGTGTGCCAATGGGCATCTCAGTATCGTAGAGCATCTCGTAGAGCACCATGCCGATGTTGACAAACAGAACAAGGACCAACAAACACCCTTGGACCGGGCAGCTGCATATGGTCAACTTGATGTTGCGCGTTTCCTTCTCAAATCTGGGTCATGTCCCAACGCACAAGATAGCAATGGTTCGACTCCGCTACACACGGCAGCGCATCACGGTCGTCTCAACATCGTGAAACTGTTACTCGAGTCTGGCATGGATGTTAACTTGCGAAATCACAGAAATGAAAATCCCTTGGACTTGGCATCCGCCAGTGGGAACCGCGAGGTCACGAAGTATCTGGCAAATCACATGGGAGTTGCCGACCCTTTGGATGGCATCGACGTGACTCTATCCGAGAACCCTGATAACATCAACTCCGACACTCCCTCGACATCGGCAGGGACAGAAAAACCCACGGATATCCTTGGCGAATATAGGAACATATCGCTACATGACGCATATGCTGAAGGGAATATCGAGGTTGTCCAGTCGCTACTTGACCAAGGCGTGGATGTCGATCAACGGAATACAATACATGAAACTGCGTTGCATCTGGCGTCGGAAAACGGAAATTTGGAAGCAGCAATCTTATTGGTTAAATACGGCGCCGACGTGAATTGCCGAGCCAAGACCGGGCACACCCCGTTGCACCATGCATCCCTACATGGACATCGTGACATAGCCGAGTTGTTGCTTGACCACGGTGCAGATGTCACTGCGCAGACTCAGCACCTCAGGACTCCGTTCCATTTTGCGTCATGGAACAACTATCTTGAGGTCGTAAAGCTTCTTCTTGAAAGAGGTGCAGATATCCATTCGCGGGATATCGATGGCAGAACCCCTTATGAACTCGCATCAAGGGCAGGGGATAGAGACATTATGCGACTCATTATTACACACAACGAAGGTAGGGGTTGAAGCAAAGGTAATCTAGATTCTTTCCGGCGTCACATATAAATGCCTTCTCCCACCGCATTTGACACTTTTTTCTTTATATAGTCGCTCCCGCTCCCGCAAAGAGGCATCTGGCCGCGGTGGGCATGTGTGAGAGGCTATAGTCAGCGGTGGTTGACCCCATCAATGAGGCAGAAGGCAGAGGGACAGGTTGATTGCTATCACGTTTTATTGTCGGAGGCCAGCCGTAATTTTAAACTATTTTGAACGATCATCGTGGCTGAAGAAGTAGAGTAGTGTTTCGTCGTAACTGGTGCAAACTAAGTCAGTCCACGAGTAAGGGTTTCTGTGGAGGCAACATTTGTACCGAGCTGGGTCAGCCAGCATAGTGCTGATCACCCAGCAGATCAACTTCGTCCTGAAGTTTTTCGGCTTTAGAATGGTTATATTTAAACTAATATTCTGGTATAGTCCCATTCTTTGCGTTTCCAGTCCACAGTACTAGTCGCGGTTATGGAGACGCGTCATGGCTTATCATGCATATCTCAGGCCCAGACACAACTCGCTCATGAGACAGGTCTTGCCCGAGTTTCTACAATCTCTTCCATTTCTACCAGAAACATTGTACTACTCAGACTTAAATCCCAACAATACCCTTCATCACGCTTGGGCCACTCATACACCCTCCATTCGGAGCCCCTCTCGCCCTGACATCCCCTCTTGCACAAAGCTCGTAGTGTGCACGACAGCTGCTCCAACTAGGGAATTGAGAGCTCTGCTCGTGTGGCTCCAAATCGTTAGAAAAATGGACACTCTTCTTTGCCTTTTGACTTAGGAAGCCAGCACTTCGGAGTGTTATCGTCGAGGGTGGGAGAGAACATGTGCCATGAGGTAGACAGTTCCCCCAGCAATACTACTACACAAGTCCGTATTTTCCTGTCGCAGGCACCTCGTCGGCCACTAGGTAGATTCCGTAGAACCCTCCCCCCCCAGGGACAACTGCCGATAGTACTGAGCACCAAGCAGAATAACAGGAAGGTCCCATTAACGACACATGTTTTTGACTGCGACAGATACATGGCTATCACCCACCCAACTCGGCCTTAGCGAACAGAGCACGGCGCACATGCCGAGATGGCCGAGTGAAAGAGCGAAGTGGGCACCAATGCCTTGAGGCAGGAAGCGAATACGTGGGGAATTTAGAGGACGCGGGGCGATGCTGATACATTGGGAGTCGAAACATGCCGTATTTTATGTACTTACAAGTACTGTATGATGCTTTTGGTTTGAATAAAGAGAGAGGACTTTACACAGACTCGGCACGGAAATTAAACACTTGTCAGGTACACGAATACCTGCAAACGGTAAAGCGCATGGCCACGTTGCTTGTAGCCTTCTTGGTGTCCACGACTCCACACGTCCGGAATCCTTCGCCACCACTTTATCTGGACCATAGGTGCGCAAACTGCAGCCTTCCAAAAAAAATCTCTGCCTGATGTTATGGGGCCTGTACAGCTGCAAGTACGAATGCCTCGATTTCACTTCAATTAATTGATCAGGAAGTCCTCCTCTAGACTTGGTCGGCCGATTTTTTGGTGTAAGCGGGCTGAGTCTGACTAAGCATACGAGAAGTGCGGACCAGGCCGCGCCTTGGGTGAAATTTGGACTAAATAAGAAAGAGTTACACACGACTCTCCGTGGCTGTGCAAGTGCAATGGGTTACGGTTGGTCTTGTCCTTGGCAATTCTCAAGACTTTGTTCCTACAGCCCACCGTATTATCTGAACACCTTGGAGCAAACCGTTTTTAGTTTCATGTCTCTGACTGGACAGGTAGCAGCCACCGCTTCGAACTTCGAACTGATCATCAAGGCATTCGGCGACTATACCAAGCTCACCGGAATAGACCTCTCACGGAACCCCTTCGCCGAGAAGCTCCAACTCTTAAACTCCCCCCATGCCGTCCTCGAACTACTTCAAGAACAAGAAATTTCTTTTCAGCAATATCGCAATGAAAACAGGAAATTGATAACATACCTCAGTCCGGCGGTGCAAGTCCTCCATGCATTCTCTGCGACCCTTGGCGAGGTGGTGAGTCACCACGCCTCATCTCTTCGTTAGTTTTTGTGTGATAACCCCAACAAAATACATTTCCAGGTTCCTTTCTCGCCAGCAAAAGCTGTCTTTGTCGGCATTGGTGTTCTTCTCTCCGTACGTCCCTTCAGAGCCGTTTTAACCGATTCATTGTGTGTACATGGGTATGTCAGGCTGCCAGCGGGATTAGTTCAAGTTATGATGCTCTCCTCGACCTGTTCGAATGCCTGGGCAGCTTCCTCAAACGTCTTGACACCTATACCAATATCCCGCCCACCCCGATAATCACGGACATTGTTGTGAAAATATTAGTCGAACTACTGGCAGTGCTTGCTTTGGCAACGAAGCAGGTCAAAGAGGGACGGCTTAGTGAGTGTGCCATAACATACATGGTTTCTCATGGCTTAACTCTCTGCAGAGAAGTTCGCAAAGAAGCTGTTGGGAGAGAGCGAGGTTGAGGCCGTGCTTCAACGGTTGGACCGATTGACTCAGGAAGAGGCTCGAATCACCGTCGCACAGACCCTGACTGTAGTGCATGGTCTTGTAAATAATGTGAAGGTAGTGATGGATGGTGCGCAATGCTCATTGAATTGGTCACGGGCGATTTACTAAGTGCTTGTTCTGCTAGATGGCAAGGCATCGACGGATGGCATTCGACAGGCTTTGGGTATGTGTCTTGTGTGAAACGGGTGTTCAATGGTGCTCACTTGATGTTGTAGTTGCACTTCACCGGATTGTAAACGAAATGAACGAGATTAAGCGTTCGTTCTTTCCTTGTTCGCCCCTTTTATTTGTTCGCAAACCGACATAACCTTTCAGGTGGCCAAGTTCAACGAGACGTCCAGCATTGGCTTTCTCCTCCAGACCCTTCTACGAACCATGATTTCGTTTGGAAGGCGCGGCATGAGGGAACCGCACGATGGTTCTTTGAGAGTAATATCTTAGCAGAATGGAAATCAACAGGGTCCCTTTTGTGGATTCATGGGAAACGTATGTTTCCCCATTGTTATCGTAAGCCTTATGTTGAAGGTTCCTCGTCATTTAGCGGGCTCTGGGAAAAGCACACTACTGTACGTAATACCTCAGTTACTGTGACTTTGGTGGCTCATAATCCATATCCCACTCTACTAGTTCGGCAATCATTCAGGACATCGAGGGCATCCACGCAGCTGGACTAGCCGTCATGGCTTACTATTACTTTGATTTCCGAGATATCAGGAAGCAGGATCGCCATGGTCTTATCTCCTCTCTGCTTTTCCAACTCTCCGCAGCATCGGATTCTTGCCATCAGGTCCTCTTCCAGTTATACTCACACAATGCTAGCGGCACACGGAAGCCCATCAGTGGCGTGCTTACACGATGTCTGAAGGACATGTTAAGTCTTCCTGGACGAGGCCAGATATATCTCATTATCGACGCGCTCGACGAATGTCCTGATATCTCCGGGACGCCATCCGCACGCGAAGAGGTTCTGGATCTCGTTGAGGAACTCGTCGGGTTGAAGCTTCCGAATGTACATCTATGCGTCGCTAGCCGCCCGGAGATCGACATCCGAACGGTCCTCGACCCATTGACATCACTTCAGATCTCTCTTCATGACGAGAGAGGACAAAAGGAAGATATAATTGAGTACATTAAGTCTATCGTGCATTCAGACCGGAAGATGCGCAGGTGGAGGGAGGAAGACAAGCAACTTGTGATCGACGTACTCTCTGACAAAGCAGATGGCATGTACGTTGTCTTTACCTTGTCGGAACGCTCCCCTAGATGCTCACATTATGACATAGGTTCAGGTGGGTCTTCTGCCAGATCGACCAGCTGCGTCGAACTTTCCCAGCCAGTATCCGGAGTGCTCTAGCTGAGCTACCAGAGAGCCTGGACAAAACATATGAACATGCGTTATTAAACATTGATAAGGAGAAACGAAAATACGCCCGCCGTCTCTTCCAGTGCCTCATAGCGTGTCTCCGACCTCTTCACACTGAAGAGCTCGCGGACCTTCTTGCGGTTCCATTTGACGAGGTAGCATCCGCTACATTCAACCCAGATTGGCGGCCAATGGACGCAGAAGAAGCAATTTTGTCAGCGTGTTCTAGTCTTGTCATGGTCGTCAACGTAGCTGGCTCCCGAGTGGTCCAATTTTCTCACTTCTCTGTCAAAGAGCTCTTGACATCGGAGCGCCTCGCAACGGCAGAAGATCGACTTTCGTACTACCACGTCCTCCCCAAACATGCCCATATGACCCTTGCGCGCATTAGCCTCAGCGTCCTCCTCTATCTCGATGACAAAGTCGACAGAAACACCATACGTCGTTTTCATCTTTCCCCATATGCAGCTCAACATTGGGTCGATCACGCCCAGTTCAGCGACGTGTCATCACACATCCAGGGCCCGATGGAAGTCCTCTTTAATCCAGCGAGGCCACATTTTGCGGCATGGGTCTGGCTATACAACATCGATCGCCACTGGTTGGAACCAATGTCCGAGGCACACCCCACGCCGCCTGAGGCGACGCCTCTGTACTATGCCTCATTATGCGGTTTAGGTGGCCTCGCAGAATATCTGATCGCTGCCCGTTCATTCGATATCAACCATGTTGGCGGTTTTCACATGACCCCCCTACATGCCGCTTCAGTCAAGGGACACGTAGACGTCGTGGTGTTGCTCCTTCAAAATGGCGCAGACCCTAATTCTCGTGACATTAATGGCAGAACTCCGCTTCACAGAGTATCGCAAGGTGGACACCGAGTTTTTCTGCAATCATCGCTAGAGGTCACTCGACTCCTCCTCAATTCTGGCGCGGACGTTAACGTCACCGACAACGTAGGCTGGACTTCACTACACACCGCAGCACGAAATGGACACCGTGAGATTGCGGAGCTGTTAATTGGCGCTGGTGCAGCTCCCGACGCACGGAATGCGGCCCAAGAGTCACCGTTGACCCTGGCTTGTGGTGATGGGAGGCTTGAAGTTGCATGCTTCCTTATTGATCATGGCTCAGACGTAAATTCGCGAGACGAAGACGGCCGAACCCCGTTACACAAGACGTCACGCTATGGACATATTGACGTTGCGCGGCTGTTACTGGACCGCGGCGCTGACGTGAATGCGCACGATACCAATATGTCGAGTCCGTTGCATTACGCATCGGCTAAGGGGCACCTGAACATCGCAAAGTTACTTGTCCAGCATGGTGCAAGTATCGACAGTCGAGACAAGAATCAAGAGACTCCCCTGCACCATGCATCGGAGGAAGGCTACCTTGAGGTCATCCGCTTCTTTATCGAGCACAGAGCGATAGTGTCTCCTCGTGACGACAGAGGCCATACTCCTTTCCACAAGGCATCAAAAAGTGGACATCTCCAAGTCGTGAAGTTCCTGCTCGATTGTGGCGTTGACGTCGATGTTCGAACTGGAGACGAAGAGACGGCACTGGGCCTTGCTTCTAGTAGCGGGGAACTCGACATTGTAAGCTTTCTGATCGCGCAAGGTGCAAATGTCTATGCTAGAAATAACGAAGGATCGACTCCGTCCCATATGGCCTCGAAATATGGGCATCTCCACATCGTGGTCTTCCTGCTAGAGCGTGGCATTGATATCGACGTTCGGAACAACAATGGGAAGACACCGTTAGACCTCGCATCCAGCAGTGGGAAGCTCGAGGTCACACGCTTCCTAATCGAACGAGGTGCAGACATCCATACCAGAGACAACAACGGCTGGAGCCCATTACACATTGTATCACAAGATGGGCACATCGACATCGTACGCCTGATGATTGATGCTGGTGCTGCCGTCGACATCCAGCATGAGAGCAAAAAGACCCCATTAGCCTTGGCGTCATGCAAGGGACAAGTTGAAGTCTCGCATTATCTCATCCAGCAAGGTGCTGACCCGAATTCACGGGACGATCGAGGCTGGGTTCCTTTACACTTTGCGTCACTTCATGGATATGTTGACATGGCGCAACTGTTGTTGGACAGCGGAGTTAATCCGAATGATCAAAACGGTGAACTTTGGGGCCCATTACATCTAGCCTCTGCCAATGGGCATATGAAGGTTGCGCAGCTACTTCTTAAACATGGTGCAAGAGTCGACGCGGTCAATGACGGGCAACAAACTCCGCTTGACAGAGCAGCGGCCGAGGGCAAAGTTGAGATCGCCCTTCTCCTACTCGACCACGGAGCGGATGTGCATGCCACAGACAGGAATGGGCGTACCTCGTTACATGCAGCATCGCAAAGCGGCTATCTGGAGGTCGTTAAATTGTTACTTAGGCGGGGCGCGGATATCGACGCTCGCGATAACGACAGTCAAACAGCAGCAGAATTGGCGTTGGCGAATGACAAAACCGAGGTAGCAAGCTTCCTAGTCGATTACGAGGCAGACCCAGATAACCAGAACGGCCCACATTCGATTACATCAAACCCAGCTCAGAATGCCGTCGATAAGGACGAGGCAGACGAAACAACAATTTCGTTGCACAGTGCCTCGGAAGACGGGAACGTTGACGTGGTGATATCTTTGCTCGAGCGGGGCGTAGATATCAATGCCAAAAACTCACATCACTTGACCCCGCTGGACTTGGCAGCGACTAAGGGGAATCTCGACATTGTTCGCCTGCTTGTCGAACGAGGCGCGAAAGTGGATTCACGTGATAATTTTGGTTGGACACCACTACACAAAGCATCACGATACGGCCACTTGGAGGTCTCGCGAGTGCTCGTGGATCACGGCGCAAATATCAACGCAAAGAAGCATGATTACTGGACCCCACTACATCTCTCGGCACGTGATGGATACCTTGGAATCGTGGAACTCTTACTCGAATGTGGAGCGGACGTACATGTGTTAAACGAAGACGGCCAGACTCCTTACCAACTATCAGAGGGGTTCGGTCATCGAAAGACTGCGGAGTTATTTCAGGAACATAGCAGGCATGGAACATGGTGAGTAAGGTTCGACAAATATACCATACAACTCTCGAGGTAATGTCTAAGATTTCGATCGATCCTAGTCCTTAGCCATAACGCGCCTAGGAAGATACCAGGGGGCTGTAAAAATTGTCACTACAATCACGAAGATACATCTTTATCTGCTGTCTAGGATTTATATGTACTAGGATAGCCGGTGCTCGAACAGTCCATTGATGACTGGATTGCGAGGTACGAAAGATATGAGCAACACGACTGAGCTTGCTCCACGGAGGACTCGAGCGAAATTAGTGGGCCGGAAAGCGAAAGGGAGGACGGAGGCAAGTGACTTTTGTGAGCCTTGTCGCGTTCGAAGAGCTTGAAAGAGCACGTGTCAGTCTAAACGCGCCACTGAGTGACATAGATGTAGCTTTGGCCATGTGAAACTCGTAAACCCGGACATGGAGAGCGCACCCCTGACTGCCATTTCAACATGAGCCTTTGGCTCCAGCGTTTAAGCAATAGGATAATATATATTGACCCTGTCACGTCCTCCATCGGCAGGCATGTATAGTGCCAGATGGCCCGGGCCATGGCATCAAGCGTCGCATGGGTTGGCTTGCCGGGGTTATCAGTTCAATATAAGTTGTTTACTACGACAAATAATTGCACTAACCCTCCGAGGGTCGCGCGTTCATCCTCGCATGCTGTAGGCCGTAGCGACTAAGCGAACAATGGTAGCGTGTAGTGGTCAAGGACCATCACGGGCCCGATACGGTGCGTAATACGTGCGCGTCGTCGTGTACCGACGAATGAATGGCTGTGTCTAAATGCGACACGTCTTCGGGCTGTGGCGTATATATGAAGCGTGCATCCGAACCGAAACACGATTCAAAGAGAAGTGAGGGTGTAGGCGGTCCATACGAGGCAAGATACGAGCTCCGCGCAGACGTAGCGCGATACAGGGTGACGTTTGCCGCCGGTGACGACCATTTCGGGTAAAATGTGGGACATATCGAGTCCGCGTACGTGGAAGGTAAAGAGGGAGGGAGGGAGAGGCAGTTCAGCTGTTCGACGAGAAAGTTGCTTGGACTGAGCGAGATGGTGTGGCGTTTTCAGTGAGAAAGCAGAGGCAAGGGAGACAATAATACCGGTATTAGTGATATCAATGCTGGAACCGTTGAGTGACGGTGAAAGTGACGGGACAGGGGTGAAAATGGTGTTTATTTTTCCGCCTTGGTGAGGCGAACGACTGGTGAGCCCAAAGGGGAGCCTTCAGGTAAGAAAACGCACATTAGGGCTTGCATCGATAGAGGGGTGCTGGTCGTAGGTATTTGTACCAACGACTTCTTTTGGTAATTGGCCGACGCTTTGCCAGTGCAAATCTGTAATTAAGAACAGAGCTGTCATAGATGATGTTGAGGTAGGAGAACGAGTATAATAATCGATATAAGAGGCGCACCTAGTCCGTGACGATCCGAATTTTGTCGGCTTCTGATCAATCTAATCATTGGTACTCCTCACTCAAATTTATCCCCTAACGGCAAGTACACTCGGATGCATATTTGAGTCGTTTCCACCACCTGGGCTTGGCCGCAAGGGGAAGTATTCATACTATTCATGTCGAGGGCCTACCGCGAATTCATGCGACCTCCGATGTTACGGACCTTACAGTGGGTAGATGAACGCTGTAGCTTCTTATGGCGTTGGCCAAGTTAATCAAAGTTTGACATCATTGATCGGAGTAAAGCTCACCTTGCTAAAGCGACGTTACGGTTTGTCACTCGCAAATCATCAAAGGGTAGTGATGTGTGAGTGAACAAGTCAACATGTCCGCTGGCACCTATCGGCCCGGCCATCCGCACATCGTAAGCCGTACCCTCAGCCTCATTCACTCTTGCCTCTGCTTCCCACTCGACCCCAATCCCCTGTGAAGGAACAACCCATTGGGTTCATGTTACCGACAGGATATACAGCGGCCTCCCACTCTAACTTACAACTGATCATAGACGCCTTGTTTGACTACGCCAACGTAACTGGGTCAGACCTTTCTCAAAACCCTTTCGCGGAGAGGATCCGACAGTCCAACACCGCAGATGATATCCTCGAACTACTTCTAGAACGGGAGAAGGGTTTTAAAGAATATCGCGATGGGAATCGGAGGTTGATAAACTACCTCAACCCGGCAGTTCATATCCTTCATGCCTTCTCACTCACACTCGGCGAAGTGGTTAGCCAGGTCAGGAACACAGGCCTCATTTACTTGTTTGCATTTCTTGTACATCTCTGTGCTGATGTTATATGCCAGGTCCCCTTCTCACCGACAAAGGCCGTCTTTGTTGGTATTGATGTTCTTCTCACGGTACGTCTCTCCGTCCCGATTCAGCCAAATTTCCTCCGACACTTCATGGCTATTTAGGCTGCCAGCGGAGTCAGTTCAAGCTATGACGCTCTTCTCGATCTCTTCGAATGCTTGGGCAGTTTCTTAAAACGCCTTGACATTTATACCAACATCCCGCCCACCCCAATGATGACTGACATCATTGTCAAGATACTCGTCGAATTGCTTTCGGTGCTTGCCTTGGCAACAAAACAGATCAAACAAGGGAGATTCAGTAAGCGTGCCAAATTTTTAACTGCCCATCGCTCAATATGTTATAGAGAAGTTCGCAAAGAAACTATTGGGAGAGGTCGAGGTCGAGGCCGTGCTCCAGAGACTGGACCGATTGACCCAGGACGAGGCTCGGATGACTGTCGCCCATACATTGAGCGTGGTGCATAGTCTTGTTAATAATATTAAAGTGGTAATGAAAGGTTAGCGATCCTTGCTGATTTACTGCTAACATCCTGCTGAGCGTACTTCTAGATGGCAAAGCATCGACGGATTGCATCCGAGAGGCCCTAGGTATGTGTCCTGTAAGAGGCATTGTTCTTACTGACTCCGAGACATAGTTGCTCTTCAGCAAGTCGTGACTGAGGTGAACAAGGTCAAACGTTTGTTTTTGTTTTTCCAACCCCTTATCCGCCGATAATGAAACCCCCCGTTGCAGGTGACCAACTCCAAAGTGATATACGACTTTGGCTCTCTCCACCTAACCCTTCAACGAACTACCACATCGCTATTAAAGGACACCATAAGGGAACAGCAAAGTGGTTCTTTGAGAGCAGCATTTTGCCGGCTTGGAAATCAACAGGGTCATTATTATGGATTCATGGGAAACGTACGCTTTCTTCACTGACAGAACGCCACTTATATTGATGGTTTCCTGATAATACAGCGGGTTGTGGGAAAAGCACACTTCTGTACGTAATTCTTCCGTGGCCCCATTCAATACATTCAAATTGTCGATCAGTTCGGCAATCATCCAGGACATCGATGCCTTCCATGTGGCCGGATTGGCCACATTGGCGTACTATTATTTTGACTTTCGGGATGTCGGGAAGCAAGATCGCTATGGCCTCCTCGCATCCCTCCTTTCGCAGCTCTCCATTAAATCCGATTCTCGTTATGAGGTCCTTTCCCGGTTCTATTCCGAAAATGCCAGAGGCACAGGAAGACCTGATAGTGGCGCGCTTACGAAATGTATTAAGGACATGCTAAGCTTGCCAGGACAGGGTCCAATTTATATTGTTATCGATGCTCTCGACGAGTGCCCTGATACTTCTGGGACGCCATCTGCGCGCGAAGATGTCCTGGACCTCCTCGAAGAACTAATCGCCTCGAACCTTCCGAATGTATATCTATGTGTGGCTAGCCGTCCCGAGATAGACATTCAAAACGCTCTTGAGCCTTTGAAGCCACTCAAAGTCTCACTCCACGACGAGGATGGACAGAAGAATGATATAGTTGAGTACATCAAGTCCGTCGTTTATTCAGACAGGAAGATGCGGAGTTGGAGAAAGGAGGACAAGTTACTGGTTATCGACATGCTGTCTCGTGGCGCAGATGGCATGTCAGTTGTCTTGCACGTTGTCTGGAGCTTCACATCAGACACTAATGTTATTGTGTAGGTTTCGGTGGGCCGTTTGCCAAATTGACAGGCTCCGTCGCTGCTTCCCTGCGAGTATTCGGGGCGTTTTGGGGGACTTGCCGAAGGGCCTTGATGAAACATATAGCCGCACTCTACTGGGTATAGACGAGGAGAAACGAGAATATGCTCAACGTCTTTTCCGATGTCTCACTGCCTCTCTTCGCCCTCTTTGTGTCGAAGAACTCGCCGAGATCTTCGCCGTTCGTTTCGACGGCGCAGCACCCTCCATATTTAACCCAGATTGGCGGCCAGTAGATGCGAGGGAAGCCATCTTGTCGGCCTGTTCCAGCCTTGTTTCTATCGTTGATGTCGGCCGGTCCCAATTTGTCCAATTTACCCACTTCTCTGTCAAGGAGTTCTTGACATCGGACCGACTCGCAAGCGCCGACAACCCTCTTTCGTCCTATCACATCCCCCTCGAACTTGCACATTCTACCCTTGCACGTGCTAGCCTCGGCGTCCTTCTCCAACTCGATGACAAGGTCGATAGAAATACCATACGCAATCTCCCCCTGGCACAGTACGCGGCTCAACACTGGATTGATCATGCCCGATTCAGGGATGTGTCATCACAGGTACAAGACCTGATGGCGCATCTCTTTGATCCAGTGAAACCACATTTTGCCTCGTGGATTTGGCTATACGACGTTGACCATCACTGGTTGGAGCCTATGTCCAAGGCACATCCGACACAACCCTCGGCCGCGCCGTTGTATTATGCCTCACTGTGCGGCTTCCGTCGTCTAGTACAGCACTTCGTTGTTGCCCGCCCACAGGATATCAATGCTAGGGCCGGATTTTACGACACACCATTACGTGCCGCCTCTGCCAAAGGACATTTGGGAATCATACACCTGCTACTCGATAACAACGCAGATACTAATTTGTCTGACGAAGAGGGTGAAGCGCCGTTGCATACTGCGTCGCGTTTCGGTCACGTCGAAGTCGTGAAGATTTTATTGGACCGCGGCGTGGATGCGAATCAAAGGACGAATGACGGATGGACTCCTTTGCATTTCGCATCGGACAATGGGAGATTGGAAGTTGCCAACCTTCTGATTCAACGTGGCGCGGTCGTTGACAGATGCAACGACGACCAGGAGACCCCCTTGTACTGGGCGGCAGGGAGTGGGAACGCCGAGATTGTGCGGCTCCTCCTTCATTCTGGCGCAAGCATCCATATCGCCGACAACAGGGGTTGGACTCCATTACACAGGGCAGCGCATGTGGGGTATCGTGACATTGCGGAACTATTACTCGGATCTGGTGCCAGTCTCGATGCACAAACTAAGGCTCAAGAGACGTCGTTAGCCCTGGCCTGTCGTCGTGGGAGGCTCGAAGTTTCACAGTTACTTGTGGATCGTGGCTCCGACGTCAAGTCCCGAGACAATGATGGCGGAACTCCGTTACATAGGGCATCACAATGTGGACATTTTGATGTCACTAGGCTCTTGCTACAACGCGGTGCTGACGTGAACGCACACGAGTCAGATGGTCAAACGCCATTGCATCGTGCATCAGCTAATGGGAACCTTGTTATTACAACGGAGCTCATCCAGCATGGAGCAAAGGTCGATAGCCGGGATGGCGAACAGAAGACCCCCTTGGACAAGGCTTCATGTCATGGTCACCTCGAGGTTGCTCGCTTTTTGATTGAGCATGGTGCCGACTCGTCTTCGCGGGATGATAAAGACCGGGTCCCACTTCATTCAGCATCAGAAGGTGGTCATCTCGATGTCGTGGAGTTCCTGCTCGAGTGCGGTGTTGACGTCGACATCCGTAACGGAAATGGAGAGACGTCGTTGCACCTTGCATCTAGCAGCGGAAAACTCAACGTCATACGTTTCCTCGTTGAGAATGGAGCAGATATCCACTCTAGGGATAACAACGGCTGGAATCCGCTGCACTTCGCTTCACAGAATGGGTATCTCCATGTCGTCCAGTTGTTGATCGACTCTGGCATAGCTGTCGATGTCCTGAACGAGGCCCAAGAGACCCCATTGGCCTTGGCCTCGAGCATGGGCAAAGTCGAAGTCTCTCTCTTACTCATCAAGCGAGGGGCAGATATAAATGCGCGGAACAACCAGGGTTTTTCCCCCTTACACCTCGCTTCACGACACGGACATGTTGACACGACGCGACTGTTCCTCGATCGCGGCGTCGATTCGAATATCCGGAGTGATGACCTTTGCTGCCCTTTGCACCTAGCCTCAGCCTATGGCCACGTCAACGTTGCTCAATTGCTGGTCCAGCGTGGCGCAAACATCGACGCGTTCGACAACAAGCAACAAACACCACTTTTTCGAGCCGCAGGAAACGGAAAATTAGAGGTCTTACGACTCCTAATTTACTACGGAGCGAAGCCGCATACCGTCGACGGTAACGGCTGGAGTCCGTTACACAAGGCATCGCAAAGTGGCCACCTGGAGGCTGTAAAGTTGTTACTTAGGCGTGGCGCGGATGTCAACTCGGTGGACAACGCCTATAGAACAGCAGGAGAATTGGCGTCTGAGAGTGGCGAAGCCGCGGTTGCAAGCTTCCTAGTCGAGTACAAGATGGACCCGACTGTTCGAGACAATGTACGCTCGCCCACATTCGATTTGTGTCAGCAAGGCCCCCACGAAGACGGAAAGGATGGGAGCGAGATTTCGTTACACGCTGCCTCGAAAGGGGGGGCAGTCGACGCGGTGAAGTCTTTGCTCGACCAGGGTGCAGATATCAATTTACAAAACACAAATCAAGAGACACCGCTCTTTACAGCAGCGGTCAATGGGAATATCGACGTTGTTCGCTTACTTATCGAACGGGGTGCGAAAGTGGATTCATGTGATAAACTTGGGTGGACACCCCTGCACGAGGCATCCCGAAACGGACACATCGAAGTCTCGCGCATGCTCCTCGACCATGGTGCGAATGTGAATGCAAGGACATGCGACTATTGGACCCCGATACATCTCTCGTCATATAATGGACTTCTTGGGATCGTGGGGCTGTTACTTGAACGTGGCGCGGACGCACATGCGTTGACTGACGAGGGCCAAACTCCTTACCAGCTGTCGTTTCGGCAGGGACACCAGAAGGTTGCGGATCTACTTCGTGAATACGGCACACGGAGAGCATGATTAATAAGGTTCGACAAAGTAATCGCATCGTTCTACGGCTGACTGACTAGCATTTCCGATGGCAATCTTCAGTCACAACGGACCAGGGAGACAACCCGTTGCTTAGATAAATTCCATCCAATATGTATACCTACTAGAGTATATAGTATCTGTATTAGTCAAATTCGCTAGTGTGGGGGCGTTGTAGATAGAGACGCCTTGAGAAATTTACGAGGCGTGACGATCCAAGGGGGTGTGTAGACGAAGAGAAACGAAGGATAAGAAAGTGAAGATGCAAGGCAGCCTGAGGGGAGAGAGGCGGGAAAGAGGCGGGAAGATGAGGAAGAGGTACCAAGGATAATAAATTATATGGACACGAGCGATGGAGACACAAAACATTAAATACGCTCAACTGAGAAGGATGGTGAAGGCGATGCGGACAGCAGTTGCACAACGTCGGTGTTCATATATCGCTCCCTGCCCCTCTGACCCACCCCGGGCCACGCCTGCGCGATTCCTGCAAAGCACGCAACATCTGCGCTGACTGATATATCGAACTCTACCAGTATTTTTCAAGCAGGTAAATATACACATAATATTGAATAAGAGGTCGGTGTAGTCAGGTGATTGGACGGTCGTCCAGTTCCAGTCCCGGCAGTCCGTATGTGCCTAAGCCTGATGATGACGGCCAAACCGCATGCCACGAGTCGCTGCTAGAAGGACATCAATGGATTGCGGATTCACTTCGGGAGCATGGCGGAGGCGAAGTGTAATGTATAAGGTTTGATAAAATCTTCCTGTTGTAGCAGTGTGGTGTCAAACTGGAACTTTGATCCAAGTCCCTCGCGATGAGCAGAATCGCATGCTTGATGTAGTCACGTGACAAATATCACCCTTGTACAATCTTACGCTTTATGCATAGATAGTGTACTACTGCTACAATTTTGATTCCAGGATTTCGTCCCCATGCGGGCTCATACCATTAATATTCTCTTCCCGCGCGATTCCTACAGCCCATGCAACAGCCACGGCAACTAATGCATCGAGCTGTTCCCGCGAATTTCCAGCGTGTAAACATACGCGTACTCTGTCTGCGCCCTTTGGAACTGTGGGCCAACTAATCGGGCGTGCGTTGAGCCCATGTGCGAGGAGGTGAGCAGACAGTGCGCGGGCGCGGGGCGTGAAAAGTGGAATAATCGGAGTCGGCGGTTGCACCACCAAGGGTTCTTGTCGGAGGTGCTCCGGCAGAGAGAGTATGTGTGCCGGAACAGACGATGCGGTGAGAGATGCGCGGAGGTGTGCTTGAAAGTATGTAGAGTACTCCAAGACTTGGGTTGCAAGCTTTGCAGTAGCAAGAACATGTGAAGGTGTGAGGTCCGATAACGAACGGGCGGAAGAGAGTACGTACCTTTTCGGCTGTGCCGTCCTCGAGGAGGTCGAAAGAGCATGAGGCAGCGATGATAGCAGCATTACTGAGAGAAGTAGTATATATTAATGGGCGCGCATAGTTGAGCAGGTAATCTCGGATCAGAGTGCTCGTCAATAACACAGCTGGATATTCGTTAGTCCATGTATCCCGGTATTAGAGAGGGGACACACCACCGGATGCCGCGAGGGCCTTGCCGAATGTGTGCAATCGGGCGAGCACACGACCCTCTAGTCCAAGTAGCGCGACCATCCCACGTCCGCCAGGCCCATATATCCCCGTAGCGTGCGCCTCGTCAACGACCAAGTGGGCGTTGTGTGCAGGGAAGACCTCATCCATGGCATCCAGAATCGCGCGGAGCGGCGCGATAGTACCATCCATACTATACACGCTCTCCACCGCGACGAACACGCTGCTCTCGCCCTCCCTAAGCGCCACGCACTCATCCCGGAGCGCCCGGAGCGCCGCGCACAACGCATGCACGTCGTTATGCGCGAACGGACGGCGAAGGCGCGGAGCGATGCGCGATGTGCGCGCGCCGTCGTGGACGGAGGCGTGGATCGCGGCGTCGTAGAGGAGCGCATCGCCCTGCTGAGGGACGCATGCGAAGAAGCCCGCGTTGGCGTCGAAGCCCGAGTTGAAGAGGAGCGCTGCGGGCGCTCGGAACGTCCGCGCGAGGCGCGCTTCGAGGGCCGCGTGTGCGTGGTTGTAGACTAGGAGGCGCGAGCCGCCTGAGCCGAGGATCGAGGGTGCTGCGTTGAGCGCTGCGAGGACGCGTGCGCGGAGGAGCGGGGAGGAGGCGAGGGAGAGGTAGTCGTTGGAGGAGAAATCGGCGGGCGCCGGGCGCGTGGGGAGGGTGGGCTTATCGGAGGTGGCTGAGGCTGAGGCTGCTGCGGCTGCTGCTGCGGTTGTGGTGGTGGCGGAAGAGGAATGATCGGAAGTGATGCTGTCGGGAGTTGGCGGGGGAAGTGATAGGGACGGCGAGGGAAGGCGCCGTCTGATGTCCCGATCTTCGCGAGAAGCGAGGGCTGCGGCGAGTTTTTGTGTGAGAGCGGACATGCTCGGAAGGTTCCCCTCTCCTCCCTCTCACTAGTGTATTCTTGCCAGCGAAAAGGATGTTAATGAGCCGCGGTTGTTCGTATCAAGAAGCCTCTTCTACCCGGCCGGAACAAGCTGCTGCTCACACTTTGCAAAGACTTTACTAAAGGTGTGGATCGGAGATCTTATCTGGTCGTCGTAGAGATGGTCGTGGTGGTACAGTAGTGGCCCTGTAGATTGCGAGGACGGCCTTTACTCTCTTTCTCTATGAGATGGTTGGATTTTCAAAGTCTTGGCAGATGCTGAGGCAGAACAGCTTACCCAGTCGGCTTTTTACTTTTTGCGATAACAACCCCGAGCAAATGCTCGCCCCAACGACAATTGCCGCGGGGATGGCGATATCTCCCAAGGGGCATATCTCGGATCTAGATATTTACTCTGCTCGCTTCCGACAGTCGAGATGATCCCGAGAAGCCGACGAATACAACTGTAGTAACATCACGGCAGGGTTCAAGGACGTGTGAGAACCAAAGAGACGTTTAGAAGAGCGCTGAACGGTCATGCGATCAGTGTATTACAAACATTCAGACAGGCAGAGGGGCCTGACTTGGTACGATAACGATAACGGAGCAATGACTACTAATGTACATACGATGAGAGGCGATAAACAAAATCGTGAGCGGAAGGGGGATGACAAATGGAGGGTGCCGAGGAAGGATGCCATGGAAAACGGGGGAACACATCAAGTGTAAAGTCTGCCATGAGAAGGAAAGAATGGTCCTCAGAGTAACAACTGCAACCTAAACAGAAAGGAAGCCCTTAATAACATGACGTGGACAAACGGAACCGGCGGCAAGGGGACTGTTATGGTGTTCGATATGTCTGCTCCTTCGCGACGTTCGTTAATCGTGCCCCAGGCAAGATACTGCGCAATTCTTGACAACGCGCAAACCGCGGACCAGACAGTAATCGGAGTTAATGAGACACGTCAAAGTCGATCCACTCGACCTGGAACTGGTGCCAATCATCATCCATCCCGGACTCGTCGTCCGACGACGTCTCCGAAACAGATTCCCAGGCAGTCTCCTCCTCAGAGTCGAATGAAGGACGGTAGGGGCGTTTGGGATGCAGCATTGTGTGCACGGGGAGCGTCTGCAGGGATACTCGACGATCGCGTTGGCTCAGACGTGATGATGTGAGCGGTTGCAGTGGGGGAAACTCGTGCTCCCACAACGAAGCCACGTTGGAAGGTGCAACAAGTATCGATGTTCGGGATACCTTCGGCGCGTCGACGGGGTCAACCTTATCCAGGAAGGGATCCACGCGTTCACCCTCCTCTCTGATGCGCATAATATAACCCATCAGGGGAATGGACATATGGTAGAAAGTACGCGAAACTCACTCTATGATCGTATTTGCGCAGGACACACGCGTACTCCAGTCCCATATCCGCACGTCTAGTGAGGTCTCCTCCATAACTCCGCTCGACATGGACCTCCGACGCGCGGGCTTGGCCTTGGGATCGTTCATTGCTGCTGCCGAGTTGGGCACCGTGGATTCGAACATTCCATTCCGAGAGGATGAGGGACGCCATAACCTCGTAGGGAAATGGAAAGTCTTCCAAGAAGAGGTGGCCCTACTTGAGGTCCTAGGGTGGTGATCATAATCGGTTGAAGGAGTGGACGGCGAATCCGAAACAAGAGGGCAGTGTTGAGGCTCGGATGACGATCTCCCGTCCTTACTTCGCGAATGGATGACGTGGAGTCCGGCGGAAAAGAGTTTCGAGTAGTCGGTTTCAAACGCGTTCATGATAAGGAAGGCCGTTGATCAGGGCAGGCGTCCAGACGTCCGAGTGGCGTCAACCAGCAAAGGGAGGACGACGAGTAGGAAAAGGCAGGTAGAAAGGGAAGGGCGGAAAGGGGAAGGCGAAAGGAAGAGACAAGTAAAACGTGGGTACTTGTAGTACACAATGGCAAAAGGGACGAAGAAAGAACAATAAGAGAAGGGACAATGGCTAGGTGCGCCCTCGAAAGGGGGGGAACTGGGGGAGTCCTTATAACGATTATGGGTAAGCGCCTCTGCGAACATTGAACTGTAAGTCTGTATGAGGAAGCGCGGAAGACAATAGGTACCCATCAAGTCAAGATCTGTTTGAATCAACCGGCCATCGGCCTGCGCCGCGGCTCACCGGCTACTGTTGTTGCGTTGCCTAGGAGGACCGAAAGTGGGAATCAAAATCCGATCACTGGAACTAAGTCTGTGCAAGATTCGATTCTGCATCTGTTTCGCTAGCCAAGGGGGGGAGTGGGTCATCGGTTGGCTTGTGGACAACCTAGCCCTGTTTTGGTCAGCCATTTTACGGCGTCTGCGGTTGGGGAGCGAGCCGTGACGTATGGGGTATACGGTTCCTCATTTCCGAGTCACCAAATGGACATCGGTCCTCGGTGCGACGGATCCAAAACGGAACGCAGTACAGGATGAGGGTGATAAGAGATCACCTGGATGGCTACCACGGTCATATAGAGAGCCAGTAGGATACACCCGGTTGAAGGGTTGTTGCGGTGGGTGGTTATGGGATATGGATATGTGACTGCGTTGAAATGGGGGGGGTGAGATTGCGCTGGCTTGTGACCGGCATTACATACAGCACAGCCTAAAGCATTTAGAGCGCCAGACATGTGCAGACCTCAAGGCGGGCGGGCGGGTCTAACTGACATCCACTGACCGCCGCACCCTGTAAAGCACGTGAAATTTTAATGCTCAATCCCGCTCTCGCCGGCCACAGTGACCTCAGCTGTCAGGTCATTTCCTCCCTTTTTTCCTCATCGTAACCCAACCATGGCGTCCTCGTTCAGGATATCTTCCGCATTATGGGACAAGATACATCACTTTGCTTCATTCCCTCAGACCGGCGGTGAGTTTTGGTCGCTCCAAGGCCGATATGTGCGGTTGATGGCGTCGTCTCTCAGTATCCTTGCAGCAAATGGTTCAATTTGGGCAAAATCCTAGTCAAGGTACCCTCTTGAGGGCCAGTCAGTTCTTGCTCGGTACGCACTGCGAAGCTCTTGTCCCCATTCTAT
This sequence comes from Russula virescens, assembly GCA_003316435.1. NCBI lineage: Eukaryota > Fungi > Basidiomycota > Agaricomycetes > Russulales > Russulaceae > Russula > Russula virescens. Next base: position 8,846 of record QFEY01002273.1, on the reverse strand, counting down.
GCTGACACCGACTTTCCCTATTATGGTCGAGAAGAGGAACTCCCTGTTCGACTGGCGCACAGAGCCAAGGAACTTGATGAACTCCCGCACAATTTGAGTAGCATGCCCTCTATACAAAAGGTCAAGAACTGGTATGCGCAATCCTTCGAGGTGCACAGTCATTTCCCGTTCCTCGGTCATCTCCGTATAAACATAGCCACCACGCATATCTCTCCTAGGAACTGATCAATTTCGCCCCCATCTCTCTCCCAAACGATATCCGCACCGCCCTAAGTCAGGGCGACATCCCGCTCCCCATCTCTACACCAAACCTATCTTTCAAAGAAGGCAAATACAGCCGCAGCGGCGATACTACTGGCAACATCAACGCACACAATCGAAGCAAGCTCCGGATACCAATTGAGAAGCGGTCGGCGATATCACTCCCTATGTTGAAAAAATAACTGATGAACGCTCACGGCTGGATCGTTGTAGGTATTACGCGAGAACTACGAATTTCGAGTGGCCGCCAGAGATTCACGAGTACAACAAGCGTTTCACCAAGACGCTCGATGCTATCAAGAGACGCCATGATCCCACTGTGACGACCGTTGCACAGGGCGTACTCGAGTGGAAGCAGAACCGAAAGACTCAAAACATTGGACTTGACGTCCAAGCTTGGCTCGACCGCTTCTACATGTCTCGGATTGGCATCCGGTTCTTGATAGGCCAGCGTGAGTCATCATCTCCCCCTCGCGACCATGCCCCGCCCTCACGCCCTTGATGTAGATGTAGCGCTCAATACATTGGCTCCACACCCAGACTACGTCGGGATTATTTGTACACGTGCCGTAAGTGACAGGGCCGCACTACTCCCACAGCGCCACCGCCCTCAGAATCATCATCATCACGGTCTGACAATCCCGCCCGCCCCTTAACAGAATGTGCACGACATCGTCCACGAGGCGATTGAGAACGCGCGCTTTGTCTGCGAGGAGCACTACGGGATGTTCAAGGGCCCGCCCGTGCAGTTGATCTGCCCGGATCACCTACATTTCGCGTACGTGCCTGGCCATCTGTCGCATATATGCTTTGAACTGCTCAAGAACTCGCTCCGCGCGGTCGTCGAGCGGTACGGGCACGAACAAGAGGACGCGATCCCGCCGATCAAGGTGATCGTCGTCGAGGGCAAGGAGGACATCACCATCAAGATTTCGGACGAAGGCGGTGGAATTGCGCGGAGCGCGATACCCCTCATCTGGACGTACATGTACACCACCATGGAGGGCCAACACATCGACCAGAACTTCCAGGCAAGCGATTTCCACGCGCCCATGGCGGGCTTTGGGTACGGCCTTCCGCTCTCGCGGTTGTACGCTCGGTACTTCGGTGGCGACCTGCGTCTCATCTCAATGGACGGTTTTGGCACCGACGTCTACATCCACCTCAACCGACTTTCGAGCAGTCGAGAGCCTCTCCCGTAGTCCCTGTTTCATCATGTCCGAGGAGGCCAAATGACTCCACTCCTCCTCGATTGGACGCACGCCCACGCGAAAGAGAGTTGACAACGAAACATGTAACACAAATACCGTACATTATTACCCACGAGGTTCACCAACCTACACTTCTTGCTTCTTGCGGCACCCTGTGCCACATTCACGCTATACAGTTCATACAAGAAATCACTCCTGTAGCCAAATTCTTATTGATGTTTACACTTTTTCTTTTGTCCTGTTGATCGGGGCAGTGAGCGTGTGAGAAGCAAAATGCATGGATCTGTGGGCGTCTGTGATTTTAGGGTACGCGAGGCACCGCAAGGCTGCGGCACTGGTTAGGATTGGTACAGTAGCATAATGCTCGCAAAGTCGCATGTGGGACCACGGCTACAGTACATACGTGACGACGGACGACGGCGTGAAACCCCCGACGCTCGCATAACGGTGGTACTGTGGTAGTATGTGCTATGCGCCACTCTTCTTATCAAGAACTAACAGCCTCGCTGGCACCGCCCAGCGTTATCGGCAAGGAAGCGCACATGATGGAGGGAGTAGGACGATCATGATGATGCAAAGGAAGATGATACTATGATGGGTTCAAAAGTTGTGTTCGAGTTTTGGGTGTCAGCTATGGTTTAGCTGTGATTGATGATCCCATCGATGAGCGTGATGCCAGTAATGATGGAAAATATGCTGTATGTCCGAGAGTCCCTGAAAATTAAATAGGCTCGGGGGCCACCGACTACAGTAACCCATTTCCAATTCACTGTTTTTGCTTTTTCTTTTTTGTGTTTTGCGTTTTGCTTTGCTTGGGCCTGGGCGGCTCGTCGGGCTCGTCGGTCGCGCCCAGGGTGCGCCTCCAGCCTGAGTGAGTTAGAACGGCGTCTCATGCCCACGCCCGGAACAGAAGCTCTCAGGTTCACGCATGATACATGATGCGTATTGTGGCCGAAGGCCAGGCCAGGCCAGGCTCTGGCGGGTATGATATGATACCAATGGATGTCTGGTGTGGTGCCCAGTTGCGTCGCAAAACTGAATTATCCAATAACTGCACATTCGCACAGCCGTCACGGTTACGTTATGTTTACGTCGCTTTGCGTCGACCCACACACCATTCGTCCGGTCCTGGATTCTGGACTCAATTTCGGACAAAGTGACTTCGATGCATTTACGATTGCTATAGGGAAGAAGGAAAAAAAAATAGAGGGGGAATAAAGAGCGAGAGCGAGAAGAGAAAATCCGAAACCCCGAGCTCAATCAAAAAGTCCGACGCTGACGACGACGCGGCTCGGGGACCGCAATTTCGTTGGAATTGGACGTCCACAGAGCGGCTGTTTCCAGGTTCTCTCTCTCACTCTTTCTCTTTCCCTTCCTTCGTACTCATTGGTTGGACCGTGGTGCTGTACAACTTGGCTACGGGTACGTATAGTATTTGTTTGATTGGTCGGCGCTAGAGGAGGGGGCTACCTCCTTGCTGGCGTTATTATCGCAGAACCTTTTTGCCCGAAATTATGACGGCGCTATCCTGTTGCCGCGACCGCTGTTGGGTAGAACCGGTATCCCAGAGCCGTGAGCCGTCCTCCCTATTCGTTCGGCGATGAGTGTGGGCACAGCCCGCGCCGTGATTTCAAGAATATAATTTTTTTTTGCTTCTGAAATGAATTTGATGCGGGCTTTTTAGATTATGTTTATTGTAATATCATCTTCGCCTACTGCGAAGTATTAAAGGCTGAATAATAAGGCGTGGACCGGTAGGCTATTACTATGTTATGAGCGCTTGAACAAGTGAACAAATGAGATGTTCCCTGGTTGATTCGGAGAGAAGCGCCCTGTTGCACTTCTTGCTCGTGGGGAGGTCAAGCCGTTCATTAATCCAGAATTAGTACGGCCGCGGTCAGCAACCGCTACTTGTGGCTGCTACAGTTCGTAAGCCGAGTCAAAAAGGTTAAAAGGGTGCTGACACACGCAAGCCATATGTCTGATATAGCACTGGAATTTTGACGGTCGTTGAGGCCCAGAGATGCAGTGAGGCAAGCAACGACTGGGAGCCGTGGATCGAGCTGTTGTTTGGATATGCGGGCATATGCCCCATGGGGTCATGGTCCCTACTCGGATTGTTTAATGAATCTCAAGTTCGATACCAGTGGCGAGTCCGAGCCTGAGGTTTCCATATCGAGTCGAGGGCCTAATACTATGCAGAGCGCGTAAACTTTCAAGGTGGTCGTAACTCGCGACAAATTCCGGAATCAGCATGGGTCATGTGTTAGAGACACGACGACGCTGCCAGACTACTGTGACGGTGATAGAAGAACGCGACGTCGAAGGGTAGGTTCGGTTCGTAAGACGGGTCACGTAAGCGGAATACACGGCGGGTTGCACGGCTCGGGCTTACTGCGCTGTAGTTACGCAGAAGCGATGATTAATGATTAGCGATTTGTGACAACTGACGCGTTCCGACGTGGCGACGGCTTGCGGTAGGAAGCTAAGCGGCGCGACGATACGTGGGCGCTTTTGACTGGCTAAAAATGTCTATGATGGTGCTAAAATACTGAAATAGGTAGGATGTAAGTGCCCGGCTCTTTTCCGGGTCAGCTGTTGTCGCAGGTGGCACTGTCCTATAGCGGTGCGCGAAAGCGAGAGGAGGTCGCTGAGTGTTCCAGTGATGGTGTATTATATCCTCGATTTTGCGCAGTGGCTCTGATAAGGGTACCTGCGTTTGTAATCTCTGCAAAGCGTTCAACCGAAGAATCAACATATATATGGTATCCTAGTTCAAATTCAAGTTATCCCGTCATCAAATCATGCGCAACTTGAAGCCTGAGGCCTGGAGCTTGATCACTTGAATGATGTCGGAGAGTCAGGCCATACGCATGACCGGCTCGATGATACCTCGACTGTGTACATCAAGGGTTGGGATCGCGCAATTAATTAGGCCCTCACTCAGGCTGACAAATGCTAGTGTATGGCTAATATGAATTGCCTACAGAGGACGGAGAAGCAACTGAGCCCATACTAGTCACAGCACAACCCAACCAGGGTTGTGGGCATCACCACTGACGAATGTCTAACTCGCTATGGGGACTGAACTCCGAGTGACTCTCAGTTGCTAAGTGCAGGTGAGTTTCAGACCCTTACCATGTGCTACCATTCTGCGGACTTTGAGAGAGCCTATCATCATTCCTATTTGCACTATTTCTGGGATTCGGGATGTGCCGCATCCAGTTGTACCAACTTGTATAGACTGCCTGCAAGAAAACGACCGAAAGTGGCCAGGCGAACTCGGGTGCGAGCCGGCGGGCTCACCTCTGTGCGGTAGCTATGCGTACCGCACTGTCGCGGTCGAGACAAGCCGCAATTCAATTGGACCCGCTGCTTCAACCGCGCCAATAGTGCGTATGGGCAACACTGTAAAGCGTAAGCCCCGGGGCCCGACATGATTTCCTGATTTGTAGAACGTTCAGGATCGCGTGCCCATGCTGTACAGAAGGTTACTGTGCCACAGATTCATCGGTTTCACGGGAATTGTTTTACGTCAGATCAAGGAGGGATGAACCCGGATTCCCTGATTGAATCCGCCACCGGCACCATCTGAATCGCAGCCCCACAGGTAGGTCACGCTAACGGGTTCTTATCTGCATCAGAGCAGAATAAGTTTGATGGTTTAGTCTCTGGTTATATTTATTCTTTCGCTCACCTGGCCACGATCCTAGCGTTAGCGCTCGCCGGATTAGCTTCTCAAAGTTCGAGAAGTAGCGTCTTGGGTTGTGACCGTGTTTCAGAGTAAAAGGCCGCAGGTGACCGGAGGAAGAGCCTGAGAAGCTGTCGAATAAGTCGGCGCGCTGCCAAAAAAAAGTTTTTCACTTTTTCAAGCGTGTCGTATTTTTGATCAGGTCGAGTCATATGCAGTATGGATGGATCTGACTGACTGGCACTCTCACGAAGTGAAAGTACATCTGACTGAGAAGAAGTCACCCCTTCTTCCCCCTCCGTCCCCGCGGCTTGAGTCTAGATTGCCGTTTCGAAGCGAAGACTCTCTTCCGATGCTCGGAAGGCTTTGAGAGACAACGAACTTGGACACATGGGCCACACGGATGTATGCATCCTGGTATGAACAAATCTGCATGTGTTCAGCTCCGTCCATTATTTGTTATTGTCTGTTTCCGGCCTTGTCATCTCTGCCCCCTGGGCACCAGGCATGAGTTAATATCGACTCGGATCACGCTGTGCTGCGGGATTTTTGCCCTGATGTAAAAAAATGAAGGGATCAGATTTCTCTTACTCCAAGTCTGCCCTTGTACATATCCGCTGTGCAACGCACAGCGCCATAGCATGTAAGCCACGTTGAATGGGGGTGGTCCACTTCATTCGCACAGCTACAGTGAAAGCCGAGATAGCCAAAGAGAGAAACGCCGCCACGTATGATCCCAACATCGCTGATCGATAAATGAGTGACCGGGAGAGGGAATGCAATCCGCTTTGCCTCCTTTAATCGGCAGGAAGTAGATCGCTCTGATCGCCTAGTAGGGCCAGAAATATTATTCGAGTTACATGGATAAGTGTCTTCCGGAAGGACCCGAGAATACGAGCTTATTCTCAAGGTGGCATGACCACCGTATGATAGATGAGGGGGAAATGTTGAGACATACGACACCGAATGTGCCAAAACCTGAAGTGATAGCGCAAAAGCGCCTGGGTTCAAAAGCGTCCGCAAAGTTTCGATCACAAGAATAGGTGGCGAGTGTATTGTCCTGTGCAAACTTCAGTTTCGTGGAAGATGATTATTCCGCGCTAATTTAAGGCAAGTGCTGTGTCCTAGTGATAGAATAATCGAAAATGGCTAGAGCGGGCATCTAATCTTTGCGATGGCCGTACTTCCTTTATGTGATGTGCAATCAAGCAGGCGAAGGATAGCCTTTGTGTTCTCCATTATGTGGGCTGATTTCCTGATTGGCCCATGGCAACCTGCTGTGAAGAGACATCACGGTCGTAATCCCTGGGACGAGAAGGGTCGGAAATGACGCGTTAGACTGCTTGGGGTAGACGAGGATAGCAATAGGACTGTTGGTATCAGAACCGACCGCAGCCTCGTGGGCTCGGCTGCAACAAGATCAGGTGCTTCTCGGATATTCGTCTTGAACGCATGGTTCTCTTCCTTCCTAGGCTTTGCATGACAAAGATGTTGAGCCGAGCCATCGCACTGTGTTCTTCGAAGAAATGTTTCAAGAGTCATCAGCGGGGGGAGAATTCCGGGTTGATATATTGTACAATATCATATGACAAAAATGCAATGTGTATGGCCGATGTGGCACGGTCTGTGTAGTCGCGTCATCAGAATTAGCGGAGACGATTACATGGAAAGCTACGCACATCCGGTAGAGAAGACCACTATATGTGGTTGATGAGCGATGTAAACCCTCGTCATGATCTCCTTGATTCAGCAGCCTGAGCTGCAGCTTGCGCGAGCAATGGCTTCTGCTTTTCGGCTAGAACGCGACGCTGGTTGAAATAGTCGATCTTTACGCAGCGTTGAGATTGCGACGGAGATGATTCAAGGACGCTGAGAGGCAGACTCACCCAACTCTTAGCGCAATTCTGCTCGTAAAGCTTTCTCTGTGAAGCGCACTTTGACCCTTCGGTTCCCGCGACGACGACCTCTGCCACGTCTAAACAGGCAAAATAGGCGTCCCTGGCTTCCCAGCATTTGGAGCGATCCTCTCTTGAGACTGCATTTGGCTTTTCTGCCTTGCTACTGCCAAACCAGGCCATGGTTGTGTTGAGTGTTCAACTGTGCGGAGAAATGAGACCGTTGGTTGAGGCAGTCTCCGAGCGCCCGAGTTTGGCCACGTGCATTCGGGGAAGATTATTCGCGGTCACACTCGCTTGCTGTTTAACCAGCTGCGTTTAGATGATATCGCACGCTCGCTTTCATGGCCTCTGCTTCTTCTTCGACAGCACAGGTCGCAACACCAGTACATTCTCATCCTCTCTCAGCCGATGACTTGCCATCCCGTGGACGTCGCTCCCGCCCCGGGACGCGGCAGGGACAGGCCGACCCTCCCCATGGGGACAGCACCAACACTCCGACGCCCACTTACTCCACAATCAAAGAGCGACTAGATGTCAACGCTCAAGTAGGTTCAAGACAAAACCACGCAAACTGGGATGGTAGCGTACGGGGATACGGCAAGGCCAACCGTGCGCATACCACCCGCGACACCTCTGCCACTCGACAACCCTTGCCCACAGCTTGGGGTCAGCCACCCATGTTCGTCGTTGGCTCTTCCAAAGACCATCTCTCGACGAATGGCGTGGCACGGGCTGCCGAGCTGGTGGAAATCGACGGTTTACCAACCGATGCCGCGTCTCGCATTCTCTCTAACCAATGGCACGACTACTCGGACGAGGCCATACAGTCCGCCATTTCGGCTATCAGCGTCTCCGACTCCCCGGCCTCAGTTTCTAGTCACCCCTACCATACCGCCTTGCGGGCGCTGTCATCCGCCGTCCACAACCTCACGAAAATCAGGAGAGAAATGGAAGAGAGTTTGCGTGTGATCCAACAGAAAGAGCGGGCTCGAAGACAACGCGCCGACGAGTTGATGAAGGAACTGCAGCCGTCGGACAGGGATGTTGCTCGCAGAGTGATGCAGTCCTTGTTCACTGATGATGATGAGGGCATGCACAAGGTGGAGAGGAGCCAGAGTCATATGGTGCGGATCTCGTCAGCTTGACTTGTACCAGATGGTGAACACTTCTCATAGTCCCTGACCGACACCTTATCCGAGGCCATGGTAGATGCGGTGATATTCCCTTCTCTCGAAGAATCTCATGAACATGGCCTATCAACCTTATCAACGCCAACCACTTCCAAGATCGTTGTCACCCCGGCATCGGAGCGCATACGCGCACACTCCTCCGGTCCCGGTGCACCCGAAAGTTATGCTCATGATCAAGAGTCTGACCTTGCCGATGCGATCAGCGTCCATTCCACCGGCAGACTCAGTCACAGCGCGCCCAGCCTTGAAAGTACCAAATCCGATCGCTCTTCGTTGAGCGATTGGATGGGGTCACTGTGGGGCAAGCCTCGACACAAGCATATACGCCCCCCTCTCCCGTCCACCGAGGACGGTGGTTCAGAATCGGACACAATCCCTCCCGCGGAGCCTTCTCATGATGCTCCGCCTCTATCTCCATCATCCAGCAAGCCTGGCCGGCGCAAAGTTTCGCGCAGTGTATTTGGTACACTGGGATTCTCCATTATGAACCCTGTACCCACGACGCCGGGGAAAAGGCGCGGCAACCATCCTGCGACGGATGCCACCACCGTCTCTCAACCACCTGTTTCTGATGTCGTCGTACCAAAGCTTCCCG
>QFEY01002272.1:0-26549 GCA_003316435.1 Russula virescens | reverse complement strand
GACTTTGGGCGGCCTAAAAATCCGAATCTTCATGCATGGTAAGGGTCTCGATCAATTCATCGCGTTCATTGGTCTTCATGGCCTTGATAGCAGCCATAACATCGGTCTTGGAATACACTGGAGGGGCAGAGTGGTTGGTATCAGCATCACTGTCTTCATCTGCATCGGAGGGATGGTCATCATGGTTCTGGGTGAGGTTAGAACCTGAGGCTTCTGCCGCTCTAGCCCTAGGCTGTTGGGTGCGGCGCCTATCCTTCGGTTTCTGTCTTCTTTTAGTGCCTGGTGGCGCCTTCGGCCGTGTAGGGCAATCGCGATACATGTGACCTTCCTTTTTGCAGTGGAAGCACTTCCCAGCTTGAATAAGCTTCGCTCTTTCTTCCAGAGATAGTCGCTGGGTTCTAGTGACATCGACCTCCATAGGTACATAGGGGCGAGGGTCAGGATCGTAGTAGTTCCTGGGTTTCTGTCCTCTGCCTCGCCTGTCAGCGTCTCTAGCCATCTCTTGGAGCTTTGTGGGTCTTCCTCTGCGTTCTTTGGCTTGGGAAATAGCATATCGCTGTTCATCATAGATCTTTTCCTCCTCAGTTGCTGCCTGTTGCCATTCAAGGAGAGTGTTAGGTTGGGGGCGACGTGTATAGCATGCTCCAAGTAACCCAGGGTCCATGCCCGTTTTAAAGGCCACTATGGTTCCTGGGTCGTCGGCTCCCCATCCTGATTTGCGTCGGAGTCTTTCAAACCTATTGATGTAGTCTTCAACTTCGTCCTTGACCTGCTTGAGTTGTTGAAGTTTCTTGTAGGCAGACTGGGCTTGGTGGAATTCTGCGAAGCGGTTCTTGAGTGATATACAGGTGCCATTCCACAGGTCTTCATCCGTGTCGAGGTGAGTGGGAGGTACGTTGTTCGCTGGGTCTCCTTCTATGGCCAGGGTAAGCTCTTCCCCTGCGGCTGCTGCCCATTCAGTGGCGTCGCCTCCCATCATGGTTAACAGAAGGTTGGTGCGCTCAAATGGGTTGACCATGACTATATTGTTGCGGTTTGCATTCCTGTAGAGGTTAAACTGATTGAGGAACGTCTCCACGGTGCCTCTTTTGCCCATAAACATGACTGGGGGCGTTCCTTTAAGGGCTCCAGAGTGTGTAGCAGGAGCAGGACCTCCAGCAGCCTGTTGTGGGGCCGCTCCTCCGGCTGGTGGTTGTCCTCCACCGCCTCCGCCTCCTGCGGGTGGTCCTCCTCCGCCTCCAGGTTGTCCTCCACTTCCTCCGCCTCCTGCAGGTGGTCCTCCCCCTCCTCCACCACTTCCTCCGCTTCCAGGAGTTTGTGTTCCTCCTCCTGAAGGCTGAGCGGCAGGCTGTTTCCCTTTTGTGGCAGGGGGAAGAGTAATCGTCGTTCCAATGGTCGCTGTTGAGCTCATACTTGGTTGTAGTGAGAGAGTCAGCACTTTCTGAGTGATTTCTTCGGTCTCTTTAGTGGCTATATAGGTGCCTAGGGCGGTGGTGAATGATTCGACCGGGCTAGGTACTACTGTGGGTTCTGGTGCAACTGGCGAGGATTCAGTCGATCCTGTAGAAGTAGTCCCTTCTGTGTCCGTTGAAGGGGGAGTGGGTTCTCTTGGTGGTCCCGGTTTGGGGGTGTTTTCCGATGTTCCTCTTGAGCTAGTGGTTGCTGTAAGGACTTCTGGTGGTACGTCTTGCGATACGATTCCTAGTCCGTAATCCAAGGGGTCTTTAATCCAATCTAGTGCGGGGTTGACGCTGTATCTGTACTGGTCAGTGTCCAGAGGTGCGTAGTGGATGTAGAACCACTGGTAGTTAATGAATTCAATGTCAAAACGGACTTCAGGAGCGACTATAGACTGGACCCAGTAGCGATTTAGTTCTGGGTTCTTGTAGGAGCCCCAAACAGCCTTTCCTTTGATGTGTTTGGGAAGGTTGTCTTCGTTTCTTCTTGGTACTGTGTAGTGCTTATTGACGTATTCACTAAACCCTTCTGTCTCGAATGGGATGTCGATGAGATCCAGTTTGAGGTACGTGCAATGCCTTTTGCAGAGGTACTTGTACTCCAACACAAGCGGTGCGAGTAGGGAGCTTTCTTTTGAGTGGGGTAGTAGAGCAGGCGGCTCTTGTTAGAAGCTCGACTTATGTTAAGGCTGTAGCGGGCCTTAGACTAGAGAGCTTGCTGGAACGAGGTCAAGCGGACCCTAGCAAGCTATCAGAGGGAGAAGAGGGAGTATACACGCTCGCTCTTCGATCTCTGAGAACACAACTTCGTGTAGAGGAATAGATACAGAATATATCGATTCACAACTTCTGAAGTCTGCGCACTAATGATCAGAATAGATATGAGGGATAGACACCCGTGTATCTATGTCCAATCAGTAGAGGAGCTAGTGACGTGCTTGCTTAACGCTCAAGCTTAAGCGGTATACACCTGCGCCTTTAAGCAGGTAGACTAGGAGAGTCTTGAGGGAGCTGAGGGGAGCGAGCGAAAGACTCTAGCACACAATTGGTAAGAGGGGAAGGGATAGAACGTATGGCAATCCCTTATCCTCTGAGCAGATGGTGTGAAGAAGCTGCAAGTTGAGAATTAAGTCGAGCTTAAGGCTCAACTTCATACTGAAGTCTTCTTAAATACAAGGAGGATCATAATACTACAAGTACCGATCCTAGGGTTGAGACCAATGCTGGGACACTGCCCACAAGTACAGTATACATCAGGGACGAGTCAGAACGAGTCATGAACACAGCAAAATAGTACATGGATCCTCAGGCGATCCAGGGAACCTCATGGAGACGTACCAGTTTGTACAGTAGCTCAAACGGATCGGAACGCGTATAGTAAAATTTTAACACAGGCTGTCTTCCTGCACGTACCCAGAGTCTGTCCGTGACAGTTTGCCAGGTTTGCCAAGGACACCGAGGACTTCAATCCCGCCAACCTGCTGGGCAAGGTCTTGGCGTTTATCAACCAAGTCCGCTCCTCACTGCAAGCACGCACATTTTTCGAGAAGGTCTGCAAGGATGAGCAACTAGAGCCACTGCAGCTCCTCAAATGGGTTCGTATGCGCTGGGCTTCACTCTACGACCTCATCAACTGTATGCTTGACGTCCGCCTCACCTGCAACAAGTTCACACTTCTCGCCGATGATGACCCCAAGGTCCCAAATCTCAAACCTCCAAAAACATACGCAATGTTCAAGCTTAGCAAGGGCGAATGGAGCTTGCTCAGGCTCATTTGCGACGGTCTCAAGGAGCCAGCCCAATGTTGTCAAAGTTTTTCACACTCCACCCAACCTACAGTCTACTGTGCGCTCCCCATCATTGAACAGCTACAGCAGAGGTGGGAAGACATGGCTAAGGACCGTAAGTATGCACAAATTGTCCCCGCGCTCAAGGCCGGCCTCGTGAACCTTCGCAAATGGTACCGAAGTCTCGACGACAGTAGCATCTATTTTATCTGCCTTGTCCTGGATCCCTGCATCAAGATGGCCTATTTCGAGATGCACTGGGAGGACGTGTACCTCGATGTGGGGAAAGATTGTCTCAGAACGACAGTAAGTCATTTCTCTGTATGCTGATTTACCCAACTAACATTCCATCAAGTTCGGTCAATACTTTCACCCCAATGGGTCTACCTCGACCCCCAGCCAAGCTCCCACCCCTTCGGCGGCCATAGAACTGTGCGAGATGCTCTATGGTGCCGCCTGGATGCAGTCGGCCATCGTGAGCCGCATCGCTGAGGAGGCTCAAGATGCTGACCCGTACCATGAACTGGAAGCGTATCTTACCTCCCCCCTCGAGCCATGGTCCTCCTTTCCTGGAACTGGGATAACCAAATGGTGGAAGGACCATAGCATTGTCTACCCTACGCTCGTGAGGATAGCTCGAGACTATCTCGCCATCCCTGGTTCCTCTACTGTGTCTGAATGCCAGTTCTCCAGCGCACGACACATCAGCATGGACTTCTGAAACCGTATCATGCCAGCCTTGTTTGAGGCCGTGCAAGTACTCAAGGGTGGGTACAAGGGCGGCATCTTGTCTGCTCAGATTGAGACTGCTGCTCTCGCCAGGGAGCTCGAGTGTATGGTGGATGAGATTTTACATGAGGAGACCCAGTAAATAACTCGTGTTGCATGTTGAGGCTCAATTTTTTAGTTTTTCATATTTCTGCTCATTGCCCCCTCCTGCTGACGGCTCACGTTGATGTAGTACATTGTAGTTGTTTGTTTTTTTGTATTGCTGCCCCACTACCCACTCCCATTTCCGAAATAAATTTGTTTTCAGATTGATCAAACCGTCTGAGACCGGGTTTAAACGTGGTTTAAACTGAACCAAACCAATAGGACGTCCAAACTGTCTCAAACTGAGTTTAAACCAAACCAAACCGTTATAAACGGTTTGTATCAGTTTTGGTTTTGGTTTCAGAAATTTTGCTGGAAACTGAACGGTTTGGTTTCTGGTTTGGCCAAAAGTGGCCAAAACTGAACCAAACCAAACTTCCCCAACACTAGCTTGGTTGGCATGACTCTATTCTCTACCAGCAACTGGAAAATAGTCAACCTGATCCAAAATACAAATTTGTGACCATGGCAGAGTTTCATCGCTATCGTCTTTTCATATGCCCTATAGATGATGACTCCAGCCATATCTTTCTCTCTGACAAACTCTTCCAAGAATTTGTCTGTGAGACATGGGCTATGACAGAACAAGATCACCTAAAGTACTCTAAATTCAACCAGGAAAAGCTGCGGGTGGATGTTTATCGGGGATTGGTGGATGCTGTAATTGCCAATACTGATGCTGATTTGGGTCAGCTGGGGAAAAGATGCATACTACCTTCCTCCTTTACAGGTAGTACCTAGTGCCTTTAGGTCCAGTCCGGTCCAGTTTTTGAGGTTATTTTCAAAGAACTGGAACTGTGACCGGTCCATAATTCTCTACCTTTCTTCATAAACCAAAACTGGACTGCATCAGACTGGTTAACTGCAGTCTGTGACCAGTCCTATGACTGGTTGAGACCAGTTCTAGTTATAATCAGTTTGACCAGTTACGAATCAGTTTTGTGTATATACAGTGTATACTAACTAAGTATTAGTCTTCTAATATATACTCAATATCATAAAGCAACTCTTCATCCCACTTCGCAGATGTTTCCTCGTCTTCCAGTATTTCACAATACTCTCTCAGCTCCACCTCTTCAACCTTGTGTGTGTTCTGTGCCACATTGTCACAAACACTTGTACGTGTTACGACCCTATTTTTCCTTTTCTTTGCTTACCTATTCTTGCTTACATCGTGTACTAGTAGTGGCTGATGCCTTTCCCGCATGACTCATACTCAGGTGACTCATACTTGTGACTCAGACTCATGTGACTCATTCCTAGGATTGGTACTTACAGTTGTGGCACACGTGACTCATACTGATACCTACAGTATGCATTGACTCAGTACTAGTAGGTCTATTTATAGGGGACCCTCTAGGTATATAAGGACGCCCAGTAGCTACTATGTACCTTAAGTCTGACTTGGCTTGTATCGCAATCACATCCCCTGTACCTTCTAGGACTAGACCAAGGTGACAATCTTGGTCCAGTCTCAGCTATTAGTCTGATTTGGCAGCCGGTTCTTACCCACCTGTCATCTAAGACTCAGACCTTGACTGCGTCACTAAGAAGCCTCATCTACTTCAAGAACTTACTCATCTCCTTGAACATCTATTTCTCAGAAGGGAAGTCAATCCCTTAGGAGGACGGTTACAAATCTAGAGGAACCAAGGCAGCCTCGTTCGTAGTTGTGAGGGACCGCATCCCCAGAACAAGATAGAACTTGAACCAGACGACTACTGAACTCGTCTGTAGAGTGCAAAATACTCAGAGCTCCAGAAACACCTCTTTTATCACTCAAGTCGAGTCTTAACGCTCTTGCGAGCGTTGCACAAGTCAGACTTTACCACCATACACTAGTTACATTACCAAGAGGGTAACGTCAAAGAAAGAACATCGTGGAGCCAACATCATTACGAGCACTAGAAAAACGACCTTGTGAAGGAACTTTGGAAGCAGTTCGACCACAAGTAGTTGAACTAGATTTCATCGCAGAAAAAGGGAAAAGCTCCCTAGTAACCAGGAGACAATGAGATGACCTTCCTACCCACGTCAAACATAACCTAGACATCCCTCTTGATGGAAATATCTCAGGGGCTGTCTGGGGAGATTATGAAGACGAAGAAGGGGAACCAGGATATTGGGCAAACGTCAAAACTAATGCAGGCATTTGGAAGAACGTAGCAGTAGAATTCATCTACTACAAAGGAAACTATCAGTGGTTTATCCTTGTATTATCCAAAGGCCGTTGGACAACCAATCTAGGAAAAAGATTCCCTGTCGACAACCTTGTAGGACTTGGCTGGTGGAACAGATACGACCCAGAACACCCATCCTACGAAGGAGCTAAAAGGGCTAAAGCAGAAGACCCCAAACCACTTTCAGTATATGAAACAGAACCCAAGTACTCCTCCCCAGCACTTACTAGAGCTCCAACTCCACAGCACGAAGAATTCTTAAGCGGAGCTCTCCATCATGTAGCTACCTTAGGAGGATCACAACCCCTAACAACTGAAGGAACTGCAGAACTAACGACTGCCCTTGAAAGACACGCCTCAGAGGGAGGAACCATCTCAACAGACATTCCCCCAGTTACTATCATACTCCTGACTACTGCTCCCCAGCAAACAAACCTTCCCACTGTAGCTCAATCACAACACGCTCCAATGGCCAGTATCCAAACCACTGTAGTAGGCGGAGCCCAACAGACCCAACAGACCCAGCAAACCACCCAGACAGGCAATGGCGGATCGCTTTATGGGGTAGCACCCCCAGTCTTCACCGGAAAGAGAAGCAAGAGTGAGGCATTCCTCTGCAAATTTGAAGGTGGATGATGGTCAATGCGGACAAAGAGGTCTTTTCCAACTATTACCGACAGGCTGCACTATTCCTTACCCTCATTGCTGGAAAAGATGTGGACGACTGGGTAGACCAACAATGCACGGTGCTTCGTATCCAGCATGAGACCAATGGGGTCCTCCAATCTAATCCCACCCACTGGACTAAATTGTTGAAGGCGTTTAAGGATACCTTCACAAATATAGCTGCAGTCTTGGAAGCCACCCAGTCTTATGACACCTTGGAAATGGACAAGGGTGATATCAATTCCTACATCGCCAGCTTTAACCGCCTCAGGGCTGAAGCTGGGTTTGGGGAAAATGATAAGGGAACCCTCTTGAAGTTCCGGAAGGGACTGAACAAAGGACTCCATCGCTCAATTATCAGTAACCCCTCTAAGGAGTTAATAACCCTGGCGGACTGGCAGGAGGAGGCAAGGAATAAACAGCAGAAGCACTTGGAAGCTGAATACTTCATAGGGGGAACTACATGGGGGCCAAAGAAGCAAGCCCTCTATGCAAAACTGCAAGGAGCCAAGAAGAGCATAAGAAACCCGAATGCCATGGACGTTGATGCCATACAAATGACCCCAAAATTGGGAAATCAGGAACAGGGGAATAGGCTCTCCCCAGAGAAATTACAAGCACTCAAAGTTCTAGGAGGGTGCTTCGGGTGTGGAGAATTAGGACACCTACAATGCAATTGCCCCACCAACCCGTCCAAACCATGAGCTCTGCCTGGAGTAACTGGCCAGCCTAGTGGCCAAGGCCAGAGAGCTCAAGGAAATAACCAAGGAACGACCATTCGGGTCGCAGAAGTAGAAGAGAAACCCAAGGAATTGACCAAAGAACAAGTCAAGGAAATTATGAGCGGATGGAGCAAGGAAGACAGGATCGATTTCATGTTGGAAAATTATGATGTGTTGCCTGATTTACCGGATTTTTAGCCAGGTCCAAACTGATTGCCACAGTTAGGACCAAAGACCAGAGTAGAATGTTCATTGTACAAGAACAATGCGTGGAAATGCCATTTGATTTGTACCATTACTCTGGAAAGGCGACCAGGAAAGCTCTAATTGACAGTGGGGCAACCAACAATTTCATCAACTATTGGACTGTCCTGCAACATCGACTAGGAACAAGAAAACTGGACAAACCACGAGCGGTCTATAATGTGGATAGGACCATAAATCAACATGGAACCATAGATCAATATTGCGACCTCTACAGCACAAAAGGGGATCGAACAAGGAGAGAACGCTTCTATGTAACCAACCTGGGAAGAAACGAGTTCATCTTAGGAATGGCCTGGCTAGAAAATTTCAACCCGAACATTGACTGGGAGGACAAGAAAGTACTGGGACACCCAACTTACTTCGAAACCACCCTCCGAGCAAAACAGAAGGAGGAGAGAGCCCAATTCCTGAACAGGATGATCCTAGACTTACAAGTCGAAGGGTTGCTAGAGGAAGGAGACACCCTCCAACTGGTAACTCATACCCCAGTCAAGGAGATGGACATAGCCAAAACCACACTAGCAACAGAAATGGCCATCAAAGCGAGGAGAGCCCAGGAGGAAGCAGAACCCCTTGATGAGGAATCCACCAAGCAGAGTATACCTCCCCAATACCGAGACTTCTGGAAGGTATTCTCAGAAGAGGAGGCCCAACGATTTCCACCCTCCAGGAGCTGTGACCACTGAATTGTCTTGAAACCTGGGGCACCTGACACGATAAACCGAAAAGTCTTGATAAGGCCTTGTCTGGGGCCTTACTTGCGATAGCAAGCCTGGTGAGATACAAGTAATCGGTGGGTTTCCGAGTGAAGTCGCGTCGTGCCTAATTAGGAAGGTAGCCGGTCCGGGAAGGACTGGAATGTGATGCGAGTCTGAAGTTGATTGCTTATAGTCCAATCAATAGACTTCGGATGGCTTGTAACTAAATACAAGTCCAAAAGTGAATGCTAGTGAGATGAGAAGGACCTTCAGAGATGCACAAAGATAGTGATGAGACAATAGCGTGTATTGGAATAACACAAGCTTAGAGCTTGAGTAAGTACATGCATCTCTTTATATACTAAGACAATCTTCTGGAACCTTCCGAGGCACATATGGACGAGTCAGCGATCAATAAGCAATGAGTCAACCATCAGTCAGCAATCAGTAAGCGATTAGTAAGTGAATCAGTCAGCGATGATCAATCAATGGGTCAGCAATAAGAATACAATGATACACAATCAATCAGTATTCGTACACCAGGTCACGAGGTGAGCAGATCACGAGGTCAGGTAAGCAAAACACGTAACAAGTCTACCCACTGAACCTTCGAGAAAAGGAGGTGGAGGACAAATATGTAGATGAAAACCTAGCAAAGGGCTTTATTCGACCAGGGAAGGGCCTCTACAGATGCTCCACATTTTATGTCGCAAAGAAGAATGGAGACCTCCGACCGGTGGTGGACTACAAACCACTAAATGCCTGGACAGTGCGGGACGTCACCCCAATGCCCCTAATAACAGACATTCACGATGACCTGAAGGACAAGGTGCTATTCAGCAAATTTGATATCAGATGGGGATATAACAACATCAGAATCGCGGAAGAAGACATATGGAAAACGGGGTTCAAGATGACCAGGGGGCTCTTCGAATCCCTAGTTATGAACTTTGGGATGACCAATGCACCCCCGACATTCTGCAGATTTGGACTAGAACTTTTTAAACCCCTCGAACAACAATACCCAGGAGAATTCTGTTACTATATGGATGATGCAGCTGTCATGACCTGAGAAGGAGACCTGGAACGACATAGGGAAATAGCCAGAGCATTCTTGAAGATTTGCGAAGACAATGACCTACACCTACAACCCGAGAAATGTGTCTTCAAACAAGCAGAGATGGACTTCTTGGGGATACAGGTGCAGAATGGAGAACTGTCAATCGACCCAGCAAAAATCGCAGGAATCACCGACTACACTGAGGAACTCACGACGGTATCCGAAGTCAGGAGTTTTCTGGGAGTAGTAGGCTACCAAAGACCATTCATTCGAGGATTCGCACAGTTAGCCAAGCCATTAACGGAACTCACAAAGAAGGATACAAAGTTTGAATGGACGGACAAATGCAGACAAGCAGTCCAAGCCCTAAAGTGAGCGGTAACATCAGAACCAGTCCTAATACCACCTGACCAATCAAGACAGTTTGAACTGGAAACAGATGCATCACTCTTTGCAACAGGAGCAATATTATATCAAAGGGAGCCACATCCAGATGACACCACCAACAATGAGGGGAACCCAGTACTGAAAGGAAAATGATGAGTGGTGGGCTACCACTCAGGCACCTTCAGCTCAGCAGAAAGAAACTACCCGAGATATGATAGGGAGTATCTGGGAATGCTAAGGGGCCTACGCCACTGGTCCTATTTGCTCAATGCAACGCTCGCAAGAGCGTGAAGACTCGACTTGAGTAATGAGAGGGTTCTGGAGCTCTGACCCTTAATGGGGGTCCTCAGGCGAGTTCGTGGCTTGTCTGGTTCAAGTCCTATCTTTGTATGGGAAGTCGTTCCCTCACGACCACGAACGAGGCTGCCTTGGTTCCTCTAGACTCATAACCGACCTTCTGGGGGCATCATACCCTCTTAAGGTAAAGTAGATATCCTAAGAAGATGAAGTAGATCTTGAGGTAGCAAAAGATCTTCACTCTTCAGTCCAAGTATGAAAGGGTTGGTATGGGAGTATCTCTGATACCTCTCCTTTAGAAGTACAGGGGACTTGATTGCGATACAAGCCAAGTCAGACTTAAGGTACATAGTAGCTACTGGGTGTCCTTATATACCTAGAGAGTCCCCTATAAATAGACCTACTAGTACTGAGTCAAAGCATACTGTAGGTATCAGTATGAGTCACGTGTGCCACAACCATCAGTACTGATCCTAGGAATGAGTCACATGAGTCTGAGTCACGAGTATGAGTCACCTGAGTATGAGTCATGCGAGAAAGGCATCAGCCACTACTAGTACACGACGTAAGCGAGAATAGGTAAGCAGAGAAGAAGAAAATGGGGTCGTAACATCACGCCCCTCCTAGAAGGTCATTCCCACATGACCCCTAGTCAAACTCGTACAAGTTGTCAGCCGTTCCAGTCCAATCCATCAGCCTACCTCCTGAAGCTCTGGGGCACAATCCTGCAAAACTCGAGTGCCCTGTGGGGACCCGACAACCATAAGAAGCGTTGCACCTTTCATGGGGGTTCTTGCAGTCAAAGGAAAGGTGTCCCACTACCCAACACCATATGCATTTGTTTGTTTTTGGGCAGACCACGGTGTGGTCTTCGCAGACCTCACAGAGGTCGCAGTACTTGACCCAGCTTCTGAGTCCGGTGTATGTGTCAGGGGGTCCAAGGGCTGTGGTAAATTGCCCATCTGGAGGGCCTTGGCTAGCGATGATCGGGGGAATGTGGTTCTCCCCATCATGGGGTTGTACTGGTTGAGGTCGCAGGGATCAAGGGTCGCCAGTGGCGATATGCTCGGCTTTGGGGGCGTAGTGGACAATCTGGGTGGCCACTCGAGTGGGTCCACAGGCGTTAGTGAGGTGTTGACTGCACTCCAGAGCATGGTGGTGTGCCACCTCCACTTGCACATGGAGTTCTGCCATGCGGACTGTGTGCTCTTCCACTTCCTCTTTATACCGGTGGAAGCACTGTACATCGGCAAGGAGTCCGGGGTCATTAAGCTGGTTGATGGCCTGGTCCACCATCCCTTGGGCAGGGTACCCATTTCCGAATATGGCAAGGATATCATCATGAAAGTTGTTGGGGTTGTTGAAGTTTGGATTGGGGTATGGCCTGGCTGTTAGTTTAAGACAGTGGAGAGCCTGGCCTGGTCCTTCTGTCCCTTCCATCCATGTCTCCACACCTCAGCTCACTATCCAGATCCACTGGCATGTCCTCTGTTCTGAGGGGTCATCTGGTGACGGGTAGACCATGGGATAGTGGCCAAGGTTAGTGGGGTTGTACTGCTCCCATCCCCAGGTCTCCGTGTTCATATCGGGGGGTGGCGTCTCCTCGCTCTGGCCCTCCGAGGACTCTGCTCTTGCCACTCTGGGGGTACCAAGGTCTCCCAGGAGCTCTGGTGCGACATCTCCAATACATTCGAGGAGGGTGAGTCATTGTGGTTCAGGGGCCTCCTCGATCCTCGTGGTGGAGGCAAGTGGTTCCTCCTCCTCGCTGTCGTCCTCAAGGACAGGTTGGAGTTCGGTGGTGGGGAGTGGTTCCAGGAAGTCCCGGATGTAGCGGGTCCTTGGTCCATCCCCCTCGAAGGCCTGTGCAATGGTTGCGTAACCCTCATAGGGTTCGACCTCAGAGCATAGGGAGGGGGGAGCGAGTCGGCTGCCATAGAGAGTGATGAACGCCCCAAGACTGGGCGTTGTGAGTGCCCCCGGGAATGCCCCCCAGCGCCCCTTGTACTTGAGGGCCGCATGGCACCACCTCCAGTTATGGACGAGGTCCTCTGGTTTACAGGTATGGGGGTGTCCAATATGCGGAGGGGTGCGCTCAGTTGGGAGCGTGAGATGAGGAGGGCCACCATCGCTTCCCACTGGATCCCCTCCAATAGGTCGCACAGTAACGACAGGGCTTCCTGATGGTCCAGGCATTGAACTGCCTCCTCTTCCCAACGAGGAATCCCTCGAGGGGGCTGGTGCGGATGAGGTAGCTGATGGTGGGCTCCTGGACGATTCCAGGAGCGGGGTGATTGCCGGGACAGGGGAGATCTCGATGACATTCATGTGATCAGTTATGGTAAATGCAGTACTGCTCTTTACAAAAGCAGGAGTGGGTGAGGGAGTGTTCGAATGTGGGGTGAGAGTGAGCACAGGGTGTGAATTTATAAAACTTGTGGGAGGTATATGGCCAACCACGCAAGAGTGAGCTGAGGAAGTGGTAGGAGCAGGCTTTCCTTGGGGTACACTTAGAGCACTCCAGGGTGGAAGGACGGAAGTGGGAAGTTGGGGTGATGAGGCCCCTTCCTCCATCTGAAGGCTCCTTATATGTAATCCCTGGCGCCTAGTCCTGGCCCTTGTCCTTGGATTCAAGTTATCCTGAGTTATGGGCATCCTAGGATTCGAGTCATCCTGTGTCATGGGCGCTGATGTTGACAAGAATCTTTTGACTAAGTCTGGAGCATGTAAGTCCGAGTCATCCACCCATGAGTCATGCGCCGGAGAGTAGTCCTTCCATTGGATCAAATATTGCCTCTTTCGTCTGTAAGTCCTTTGTCCAATGATCCGTTCTACTTCCCATTTCAGTTCGCCTTCTATGATGTCTGGAGGCAGTTCTAGAAAGTTTGGCCCATGGGTCTCCATCTCCTTATATGGCATTATTAGGGAGGCGTGAAACACCGGGTGTATCTTCCATCTGGTAGGCAGTGCAAGCTTGTATAACATTTTTGATATTGGGGCAACTACCTTGAAAGGTCCATATCGCCTTGGTGAGAGTTTCTTTGACTGATATGGTAAGTTTAGGTTTGTGCCCTCTAACCAGACCTTGTCCCCTGTCTTATAGGGCGTAAACTTTGTTTCTTTCAGCATTTGCTCCTGCGCTTTACATAATGCCTCTTGGGCGGTCTTCCGGAGTTCCATAATCTTGCTTACCCTCTCTTCTAGCCCTGGGAGTTGTGCTTTCCTATTCGGTTGGTGTACTGTTGGGGTGTATCCCAGGATGAGTTCGTAAGGGGTTTTCTTGGTTGTGCTGGACGGCCATGAGTTCTGTGTATATTGTGCTAGGGGTAGCCATTTAGCCCAGTCATTTTGATCTTTATGACAGAAGAGTCGAAGGTATTGCTCCAAGGATTGGTTGGTACATTTGCTCTGTCCATCAGTTTGAGGGTGGTAGGCTGTACTGATGTTTTGTGATATCCCCAGGATTCGGCATAGTTCTTTTGTTAGGTTGGCCATGAAGCGGGTGTCCCGGTCCAAGATGATCTTATGGGGTATGCCATAATGGGGGACTATGTGGGTGGCATATAATCATGCCACTTCTTCTGCATCGATTGTTTCTTTACATGGTAGGAAGATAGCTGCCTTCGAACAGTCGTGATCTGTCACAGTGAGTATTGAGTCGAAGCCTTGGGATTCTGGGAGTTTGACAATGAAATCCATCGCAACTGTCTGGAAAGGTAGGGTGTTTGGTTCTACTGTGATTGGGAAAGGTGGTGGTTTTGTTGGGTGTGTGTTGATTTTGTTCATCTGACATATACCACATCCTTTCACATAGTCAGTTATCGTGTTGCGCATGCTTGGCCACCAGTAGTATTTTGCAACTAGTTCTGTAGTTTTAGCAATTCCTGGGTGTCCAGCAGTGAAAGAATTGTGAAAATGGTTGATCACCCCCCTCCTTAGATCGTTGTTTCCCACAACAATGAGTGCGGGTCCCAACCAGTAGAGTTCAT
Organism: Russula virescens; assembly: GCA_003316435.1. Lineage (NCBI taxonomy): Eukaryota > Fungi > Basidiomycota > Agaricomycetes > Russulales > Russulaceae > Russula > Russula virescens. Next base: position 12,169 of record QFEY01002272.1, on the reverse strand, counting down.
CCACTACTGTTAGACCATGTGCTCTTTGCCATCTTGTTAGTTGTTCTGTATGTATGGACAATTGTTGTTCTTCCTGGACCCTTTTGTCTAGCTCCTCCTGATTTGTCCCTTGGCCCTGGCCTTGCTGAATTTCTTCAGCAGTGACTCCAGACCAGCCAAGGTCCATAGAGGCCACTAGTGCTCTTCTCTCCTCTGTGTCTGCTGAGAACACCAACCTTGGGAAGCAGACTACCTCCAGGTTCTCTGCTGGCACGTCATAATCTGGCCTTCGTGACAGGGCATCAGCGTGATTTGTAGGCCCTGGTTTGTAGACAATTTTATAGTTATATTCTTGCAGCTCTGCATTCCAATTGTGTACCCTTGGCGGGAGTCTTTTGGGGTCCCTGTAATACTGAAGGTTTGCGTGGTCTGTTATCAGTATTACTGGTGGTTTCGTGTTTTTGAGCAAGTAGGACCAGTGGCGTAGGCCCCTTAGCATTCCCAGATACTCCCTATCATATATCGGGTAGTTTCTTTCTGCTGAGCTGAAGGTGCTCGAGTGGTACCCCACCACACATTGCTTTCCTTTCAGTACTGGGTTTCCTTCATCATCTTCAGTGTCATCTGGGTGCGGCTCCCTTTGATACAATATTGCTCCTGTTGCAAAGAGTGATGCATCTGTTTCCAGTTCAAACTGTCTTGATTGGTCAGGCGGTACTAGGACTGGTTCTGATGTTACCGCTCGTTTTAGGGCTTGGACTGCTTGTCTGCATTTGTCTGTCCATTCGAACTTTGTATCCTTCTTTGTGAGTTCCGTTAATGGCTTGGCTAATTGCGCGAATCCATGGATGAATGGTCTTTGGTAGCCTACTACTCCTAGGAAACTTCTGACTTTGGATACCATTGTGAGCTCCTCAGTGTAGTCGGCGATTCCTGCAATTTTTGCTGGATCAATTGATAATTCTCCATTTCATACTTGTATCCCCAAGAAGTCCATCTCGGTCTGTTCGAAGACACATTTCTCAGGCTGCAAGTGCAGGTCATTATCTTCACAAATTTTCAAGAATGCCCTGGCTATCTCCCTATGTCGTTCTAGGTCTCCTTCTCGGGTCATGACTGCTGCATCGTCCATGTAGTAATGGAACTCTCCTGGGTATCGTTGTTCGAGGGGTTTAAAGAGTTCCAGTCTGAACCTACAGAATGTTGGGGGTGCATTGGTCATCCCAAAGTTCATAACTAGGGACTCAAAGAGTCCTCTAGTTGTTTTGAACCCTGTTTTCCATATGTCTTCTTCCGCAATCCTAATGTTGTTGTACCCCCATCGGATGTCAAATTTACTGAATAATACCTTGTCCTTCAGGTCGTCATGGATGTCTGTTATTAAAGGCATCAGGGTGACATCCCACACTGTCCAGGCATTCAGTGGTTTGTAGTCCACTACTGGTCGGAGGTCCCTGTTCTTCTTTGTGACATAGAATGTGGAGCATCCATAGGGACCCTTTCCTGGCCGAATAAAGCCCTTTGCCAGGTTTTCGTCTACGTATTTATCCTCCACCTCCTTCTCTTGAAGGTTCAGTGGATAGACTTTTTGGTTGATCGTGTCTGGTGCTCCAGGTTTCAAGATGATTCGGTGGTCACAACTCCTAGAAGGTGGGAAGTGTTGGGCCTCCTCTTCCGAGAACACCTTCCAATAGTCTCGGTACTGGGGAGGTATACTCTGCTTTGTGGATTCTTCATCAAGGGGTTCTGCTTCCTCCTGGGTTTTCCTTGCTTTGATGGCCATTTCTGTTGCCAGTGTGGTTTTGGCTACATTCATTTCTTCAACTGGGGAATGGGTTAGCATTTGGAGGCTGTCCCCTTCCTCCAGCGACCCTTCAACCTGTAGGTCTAGGATCATCCTGTTCAGGAATTGGGCTCTCTCCTCCTTCTGTTTTGCCTGGAGAGTGGTTTCAAAGTAGGTCGGGTGTCCCAGTACTTTCTTGTCCTCCCAGTCGATGTTCGGGTTGAAACTTTCTAGCCAGGCCATCCCTAAGATAAATTCATTCCTTCCTAGGTTGGTTACATAGAAGCATTCCCTGCTTGTTCAATCCCCTTTTGTGCTGTAGAGGTTGCAATATCGATCTATGGTTCCATGTCGATTTATGGTCCTATCCACATTATAGACCGTTCGTGGTTTGTCCAGCTTTCTTGTTCCTAACCGATGTCGCAGGACAGTTCGATAGTTGATGAAATTGTTGGTTGCCCCGCTATCGATTAGAGCTTTGCCGGTTGCCTTTCCGGAGTAATGGTACAAATCAAATGGCATTTCCACGCATCGTTCTCATACAATGAACATTCTACTCTGGTCTTTGGTCCTAACTGCGGCGATCAGTTTGGACCTGGCTAAAAATCAGGCAAATCAGGCAACGCATCATAATTTTCCAATGCAAAATCGATCCTGTCTTCCTTGCTCCATCCGCTCATAATTTCTTTCACTTGTTCTTTGGTTAACTCCTTGGGCTTCTCTTCTACTTCTGCAACCCGAATGGTTGTTCCTTGGTTGCTTCCTTGTGCTCTCTGGCCTTGGCCACTAGGTTGACCGGTTACTCCAGGCAGAGCTCGTGGTTTAGATGGGTTGATGGGGCAATTGCGTCGCAGGTGTCCCAATTCACCACATCTGAAGCACCCTCCTAGAACTTTGAGTGCTTGTAGTTTCTCAGGGGAGAGCCTATTCCCCTGGTCCTGATCCCTCGACTTCGGGGTCATTTGTATGACATCGACGTCCATGGCATTTGGGTTTCTTATGCCTTTCTTCGCCCCCTGTAGTTTCGCATAGAGGGCTTGTTTCTTGGGTCCTCATGTAGTTCCGCCTGCAAAGTATTCAGCTTCCAGGTGCTTCTGTTGTTTGTTCCTTGCCTCCTCCTGCCAATCTGCCAGGGTTATCAGTTCCTTGGAGGGATTGCTGATAATTGCGCGGTGGAGTCCCTTGTTCAGCCCTTTTCGGAACTTCAAGAGGGTCCCTTTGTCATTTTCTCCAAACCCAGCTTCAGCCCTCAGGCGATTAAAGCTAGCAATGTAGGAATTGATGTCACCCCTGTCCATTTCCAGGGTGTCATAAGATTGGGTCGCCTCTAGCACTGCCGCTATGTTTGTAAAGGTATCCTTGAATGCCTTCAATAGGGCAGTCCAGTGGCTGGGGTTGGATTGGGGGACACCATTAGTCTCGTGTTGGATGTGGAGTGCTGTCCATTGTTGGTCGACCCAGTCATCAACGTCCTTTCCAGCAATGAGGGTGAGGAACAGTGCCGATCATTGGTAGTAGTTAGAGAAAACTTCTTTGTTGGCATTGACTATCATCCATCCTTCAAACTTCTGGAGGAATGCTTCACTTTCGCTCCTCTTCCCGCTGAAGACTGGGGGTGTTACTCCATAGAGGGATCCCCCATTGCCTGTCTGGGTGGTCTGCTGGGTGGTCTGCTGGGTTCTGCCCACCACCATGGTTTGGATGCTGGCCATTGGGGCATGTTGTGATTGTGCTATGGTAGGGAGGTTTGTTTGTTGAGGAGCAGTAGTTGGAAGTACAATTGTAACTGGGGGAATGTCTGTCGGGATGGTTCCTCCTTCTGAGGCGTGTCTTTCAAGGGCGGTTGTTAGTTCCGAGGTTCCTTCGGTTGTTAGGGGTTGTGATCCTCCTAGGGTAGCTATGTGGTGGAGAGCTCCACTCAAGAATTCTTCGTGCTGTGGAGTTGGGGCTCTAGTGAGTGCTGGGGAGGAGTACTTGGGTTCCGGCTCGTATACCGAAAGTGGTCTGGGATCTTCTGCCTTAGGCCTCTTAGCTCCTTCGTAGGATGGGTGTTCTGGGTCGTATCTGTTCCACCAGCCAAGTCCTACAAGGTTGTTGATAGGGAATCTTTTTCCTAGATTGGTTGTCCAACATCCTTTTGATAATATGAGGATAAACCACCAATAGTTTCCTTTGTAGTAGATGAATTCTACTGCTACGTTCTTCCAAATGCCTGCGTTAGTTTTGACGTTTGCCCAATATCCTGGTTCCCCTTCCTCGTCTTCGTAATCTCCCCAGATGGCTCCTGAGATGTTTCCGTCAAGAGGGATGTCTAGGTTATGTTTGACATGTGTAGGAAGGTCGTCTCGTTGTCTCCTGGTTACTAAGGAGCTTTTCCCTTTCTCTGCAATAAAGTCTAGTTTGATTACTTGTGGTCGAACTGCTTCCAAGGTTCCTTCATGTGGTCGCTTTTCCAAAGCTCGTGATGATTCCAGCTCCACGATGTTCTTTTTGACGTTACCCTCTTGGTAACATAACTAGTGTGGGGTAGAAGTCTGACTTGTGCAACGCTCACAAGAGCGTGAAGACTCGACTTGAGTAATGAGAGGGTTCTGGAGCTCTGACCCTTAACAGGGGTCCTCAGGCGAGTTCGTGGCTCATCTGGTTCAAGTCCTATCTTTGTATGGGGAGTCGTTCCCTCATGACCACGAACGAGGCTGCCTTGGTTCCTCTAGACTCGTGACTGACCTTCTGGGGGCGTCGTACCCTCTTAAGGTAAAGTAGATATCCTAAGAAGATAAAGTAGATCTTGAGGTAGCAAAAGATCTTCACTCTTCAGTCCAAGTATGAAAGGGTTGGTATGGGAGTATCTCCAATACCTCTCCTTTGGAAGTACAGGGGACTTGATTGCGATACAAGCCAAGTCAGACTTAAGGTACATAGTAGCTACTGGGCATCCTTATATACCTAGAGAGTCCCCTATAAATAGACCTACTAGTACTGAGTCAAAGCATACTGTAGGTATCAGTATGAGTCACGTGTGCCACAACCATCAGTACCAATCCTAGGAATGAGTCACATGAGTCTGAGTCACGAGTATGAGTCACCTGAGTATGAGTCATGCGAGAAAGGCATCAGCCACTACTAGTGTTCTGCAGCAATGGGTGCGCATGAACTAGGCTCACCAGGTAACTTAGAGACTACTACTGAGTACTACGAAGTGGGGGAAAACCACACTGCTCATTAGGAGCGAAACTGAGGTCCTTATATACATGAGGGACTGTGTGATGTGACTGCTAACCTCTAGGTATAGTAATGAGTGACTGAGGAATGCAATGATACGTTGTAATAATAAATATCCCTATAAGGGAAGCTTCCATCCAAATATGGAGCTGTACACTCCGCACTTCAACACTCCCCCTCACTAAATGTACCTAGTGCATGTAAGCGAGTATAGTGCATGCTGTTTGGCTTACAGATCTTCTTGAGTGCCTACACAAAGAGCTCAGGACCACCATCACCTCCAAACGACTGGAGATGGGGTCTGGTCTTAAGGCAACATATGTCTCAAGACCAGACTCCATCTGCAATCGCTGGTAGCGATGGTGGTCTCGAGAACATAACCACTGCATTGTATAATTACATGTGGGTATTATCGCCCTGAGCATTCTCAGTATTGTGCATAGAACCCAACCCTCAACTACCTGTCCCTGACACAGATGAAGGTAGCGGGGTAGCGGATAATATGTGTATCATTCAGTACCCCACTTCCTTCATCTGCGCAAAGGATGGGAAGTTGAGGGAATGGACACACGCACAATAGTGAGGGGTGAGTAGCCTTGTTCTATGCATCCTTCCTCCCTTTCCTGCATCCAGTTGTATGCACATTGCACAGACCATCCTGGCAAGTGAAAAGGAGAGGTTTATGAGCCCATCTTCTTTGTCTGCCACGATGTTCAGTGCTCTGCAGATACAACTGGACATCGGAGACGAAAGAAGGATGTGTCAGATGCAGGTAGATGGCCATCTAACTTCTCTCTCTACAACCAATTGAGAAGTCACCCACAGGTCCTCCAGGGTGCTCAATAAGGAGAGTTTTTACTACCTCTTTCTTGCGCACTCTGGAGGGCTGCAAAGTGCCTCCTCAATGAAGTGCAGCGGAAGAAGTTAGATAGTAATTTGAGAAGTTAGAATCGTACCTCTTTGTTTTCCAGTCTCTATCAGTTAGTAGTTAAGGATCCAATTAAATCAATCGCGATTTCCTTGAGTCCTTAACTTACGTGAATAGAGAGAGGGTCAGTCTGTTATTATGAGCCCACTCTCTTCGCCCCAATAGTCCGGAAGGAAGAAGGAGCTCCATGAAGGATTAGAAGAGAAGGCACTTATTCCGTTCTCACCCTCCATGGAGCCGGACATGCTCCATGATCCCTGCGGATTATTGGGTAGAAGGAACCAAGCTCATAATAATGTATCAGACTGATACGGCTCAGAAGAAGTCAAGACAAGATATGGGAAAGGTGTTTAGTGAGGAGATAAGGCTCTTGATACTAAACACCTTTCTCTGCTCACTCGTCTCGAGAAATGTTTTTTACACAAATTGAAGGGGGAGGGTGAGATGACAATTGAAGTGCGTTCCAAAAGCCATCTCTCCCTCCTCCCACAAGCGTGAGAGGGGGGGGGTAGGTGATAAGGCGCAGCGAAAGTAGTATGTTTACGTTCACTACACCACCACTTACTCATCCTGCTCGCACTTCATCTGAAGTGTAAGCCAAGTTGACCCCTGCAGTTCAGGAATTTATCTCTGGAGAGGTTTTTTGTAAACATGTCAGCGGGGTTTTCTTCGGAAGGAAGAAAATATAATGTAATTTCCCCTTGCTGAACTACATCTTGGATGTAGTGGAAGCGAATGTCTATATGCTTTGTTCGCTTCTCTTGTATGGCATTAGATGCAATAAAGATTGCACCTTGATTGTCTCTGCAGAGTGGTAATGGTCCGATGGTCATACCAAGTTCATACATCATTGACCTGGTCCATACCAATTGTCTGGATGCGTCAGACAATGACATATACTCTGCTTCTGTGGATGAGAGTGCAACCGTCTTTTGTGCTCTCGAGTTCCAGGAGACTGCCGCACCTCCTAAGGTTACTAGGTAACCAGAGGTGGAACGCCTAGTGACTGAGTCAGAGCCCCAATCAGCATCTGCATACGCTTGAACCCCTGCCTTGGATCGTCCATATTCCAAGGTGTAGTCTGCGGTACCTATTAGGTAGCGACATATATAAAGAGCTTTATCTAAGTGCTCTTTACTGGGGTTGGCGGCATGCTGTGACATCTTAGTTACTGCATACGCGATGTCCGGTCTAGTTCCTATCATTAGATAGAGTAGGGAACCAATGACCTGCTGATATTTGTTGCGAAGTTTTTCATCAACAGGGGCAATATTGGGAGTGGGAGAATATCCTGTTGGGAGCGGAGTCGGTGCAGCTTTAGCATTGTGCATTCCAAATCGCTCTAGGATTTTACGAAGGTAGTCCTTTTGGTCGAGGATTACAACTGGTCCTTACCATTGGATTCGCATCCTAAGGAACTCCTTTGTTTCTCCCATGTCCCAGCATTCCCAGGTTCGCATAAAGCGATCCTTGGCCATGTTTACATCGCTTAGTATTGGTCCCACAAAGATTATATCATCTATATAGACGATTGCTATAACCTTGGGGCCTTTACTAGCGTACTGGATAAATAATCCTGAATCAGACTTTAAGCATCTGAAGCCTAGCTTTTCCATGGATTTATCAAGTGCTTTCCACCATTGCAATGCTGCTTGTTTCAACCCATAGATAGCCTTTTTAAGTCACATCACCTTGTGCTCTTGGTTTTTCGTTTTAAAACCCTCAGGTTGTTCCATGTAGAGCTCCTCTTCAAGCTCTCCATAGAGCAATGCAGTACGGACATCTACGCTTCTCATATGCCAATTATGCAGTGATGCAAGTGCAAATATGAGGCATGCAGTTTCATATCTCACCACTGGTGAGAAGATGTTGCTGTAATCTATTCCTTCAACCTGTGAGAAACCTTTGGCAACAAGGCGGGCTCTTTTGCGACCATCGGTCTTTAGATCAAAGACCCATCTGTTTCTGATAACTCTCCGTCCTTTCGGAGGATCTACCAGATCATAGACTTGCCACGCATGGAGTGAGTCAAGCTCCTGCTTGCAGGCATCTATCCAATCCTTTTGTTTTGCGCTAGGCAGGCGCATTATGTCCTTGAAGGACCACTCTCGAATGTTTGAGGTGTCACTGACTTCTGAACCAGTGGGGAAGTCTGCTTTGGCTAGCAGGTAATTCAAAAGCCCTGCTCCCCCTTTCTCCGTAAGGGCGGTTAAGACATCTTCCACTTCTGCCTGGGAATTGTCGTTTGTAGCACTACCATTGGACTGGCCATCAGAGTATTCATCGTCTCCAGGTATGTCCTCAGGTGAAGGAGGCTGAGTTGAGGGGGCTGATTCTCCTGATCGCTCCCTTTCTGGTGGATTATCTCTCTCCAGTGAGGAATCCCATCCAGAAGTTCTCTGCCTTGTACGACTGGTATCCCTTATAATGTCCACGGGGTGCCTTTCTTCCCCATACACATTCCCAGGACAAGTGGGGGGTCTTCTCAGATGCTCAGATCTCCTAGGAGGTGGAGTAGGTGAGGGTAATCTCCTAGGGATCGGTCGCTGCGGTGAGCGAGTTGGCAAGGGAGGTGGTTCTCTCCTTGGTGGCGTCTGGGGCCTGGTTGATGGACCAGGGCGAGAGGGTGGAGGCCCTCCTCTGTACCTTGGTAATGGAGCGACTTCTGGTGCATCCAGAGGTACGCCTGGCTGCATCCTACTCATTGGAGGAGTAGGGAGCCCACGCATCGGACCAAAGCGCCGTTTGGGCTTTGGTGTTGGAGGTACAGGTGGTGCCTGTGGTGGAGGAGGAGGTGCTGGCCATCTACGACGACGAGAAGGGTAATCATCATCTGATGAGTCAGGAGGGTTGGCTGGTAGGGGTGCAATCGCTCTCGGGGCCTTACCCGAGGGCTGTTCATGCACTGGCTCTTGTACGTGCATAACGGGACGCGGTTTACTAGTCTTACACTTGGGGTATAAGTCCTCATCAAAGAGGGCTTTCACAGCACCAACCAGACAATTGTCTGATCTCATAAAGAGGTGCCCCTTTATGCCAGCATCAATCCCCAGGTATACCATCATTTCTGAATGTGGGGAGAGCTTGTCTTTGCGCTGTGCAGGTGTGAGGAAGACATAGGCACCACAGCCAAACACTTTCAAGTGTGAAATGTCTGGTCTCTGTCTGTTCACTAATTCACCAGGTGTCCGCCAATTAAGGCGTTGCACTGGGGTCAGGTTGTATAGATGAACAGCATGCGTGACAGAGAATTCCCACCAAGAGTCAGGAAGACAAGCTTTATGCCGCATTGCTTCCGACTTCTCCATAATTGAGCGGTTAAACCGCTCTGCATGTCCATTTTGTTGGGGAGTATGGGGCATGCTCTGGAGTATTCTGATCCCATTGTCTTTAAGGAGAGATATAAAAGCTGTGCTTTTATATTCTCCCCCTGCATCCAACATCCATTCTTTGATCTTAGCCCCATATTGAGTGTCTATTATAGCAAGGAATTGTTGCAGCGCATTGATCGCAGAGGATTTCTGGCACAGACATAAAAGCCAAGCATGTGACGAGTAGTCATCTACAAAACTTATGAAGTATTTGTAGTGATCGTATGACTCAATAGGGAATGACTTAATATCAGAATGGATTTTTTGGAATGGTGCAGTGGAGCGCGATGATGAAGGTGGAAATGACTGTTGTGTCATTTTTCCCTTCGCACATCCTGGACAGATGGGTTCATTGACTGGAAAGTCAATGGATGGGAAGCTGGTGGTATTATCTTTTGCATGGTGAAGGATGACCTTGGATGGGTGTCCTAGTCATCTATGCAGAAGATTATAGTCTTCTTTGTAGACCGTGTTTATGGTGTGTGCCGACACCTGCTCTGCTTTGAGCCAGTACATGGTATCCCCGTGAAAACGAGGGATACATTGCACTACTGGGATATTTTTCCCAGGTATCAAGAGTGTAATGGATGCGATGTCCCCATAGACATGCAATCCCTCTTGAAGAAATGATCCAAGGGAAAGGATACGCGTAGTTATCCTTGGCACATAGAGAACTTCAAGGCGCAAAGTCCTTTGAGTTATCTCTCCTTGGTCATCGATCTGAAAAGCTATGAGAACAGAGCCTGTCCCTTTTAATTCAAGGGGGAGGCCTGCCGTTCCTACCCTCTCTGGTTTTTCAAGGGGCTCATAGGTTAACAGATCTGTAAAAAGCAGAGTAAAGTGTGCAGATGCTCCAGAATCCAATAACCAATTTGGGCTCATAGTAAGGCCCTTACAATTCGTACAAGAGGCACTAGGACAGGTACATGCATATTTAGAGAGCAACCCTTTGTCCGTCCAACTCAAGCAATCACATGCCAGAACTGTGGGCAGTGGCGAGTAAGTGTCACTCTTGGAAGAGTAATTGGATATGCATGGTCCATCTCCATCATCGAAGAGGTAATCCATGCCCGATGCGCCCTCATAGAATGAGTTTGGGACGTCATCATCGGAATAGTGAACAAAATCAAACGCCTCCTGGGTTTCAGGAGTGGCAGCTCTCACTGGAGGCGCACTGAGTCCCCTACTGGTCCAGGCAGTTGCCTGGACTGTGGGTTCTATCCAAGCTCTCTCTTTCACAGTCATGCCAAAGGTGTCTACCGATGAGCAAGGTGAAAGAGGTGGTGGAGGCGTGCCAGAAGGTGTGGCAACACCAGTTGGTGATGATTCCAACTGGTTCTCATCGCTGTCCATCTCTTCAGGGATCGTGCCAATAGAGTTTTCCTCTTGAATGAGGTCTTCCTCTATCAACTGAACTTTCCAAATCATGAGTTGATCGGAATTGTCCCTGATCCTGCACATTGCACCGTTAAATGATGCATATGGCCCATCCCCATAGGAGGAAGATGGACGGGTTGAAGCCTCAAGTCTCTGACTGAGACCTTGCGGGCTGAAGGACGTGATGGTGTGGACATCTGGTGGTGCACGAGAGGTGGTAGTGACGAAGTGGACAGTATCCGACCTCTGTTTACCTTTGCCTTTACCTTTGCCACACCCACCTCTTTTCTCCTTCTTGCCGTGCTTAGGGCCTCCACTTTGAGGCGCCCTCTGCTGCTGGTAAGGGAGGTATGGGGGTTGCTGCTGGCAAAAGGACTGAGCTGGATTAGGGGTGCGTTTAATATTCGAAAGTTTGTTCACCTGCTGTACAGCTTGTCTGCTTTGGCGAGCTTGTTCTGCATCCCAGAAGCGAGCAATGGTTTGCTTTGTAAGCTCCATTGTTACTCCTGTAATTACTCCACCCGCCATGGTCGTCTGAATGACCTGGGGGCCCCAGGTAGGAGGTAGATGTGTCAGGACAGTCATTGCTTTAATGAAGTCCGGAACTGGGACTCCATTTAGCTCTAACTTCTGGTAGAGTTGATTCAGTTTGTCAAATTGGGGCGCAGGATTCAGGGCTGGTTTGAGTCGGAACTCCAAAACTTCCTTCCAATATCCAAAGACCTTGGCAGGGGATACAACGTCGTAGAGAGTTGCAGCCCTTGTCCAGATCTCTGCCGATGTAGTGGTGAGGATAAAGGTACCAGGATTGGCTGGATCAGGAATTTCTGTGATCCGATCATACACCTCTGATTCTGCTGTCATACCCAAGTATCCAATGGATCTGACATTTGCTGAATCCCATCTCCGCTGCGCTTCTAACTCTTCCGCGGTCGGAGCTGCAGGGTCAGCTGCTACTGGGCGCACTAGGGTCCCCTCTACAATGGTCCAGACGTCCATTGTTTGCAAATAGAGGCGGATGTAGTGCTTCCATTCTTCATAATTGGCTGCAGTGAGCTGAGGAATGAGTTTGAGTAGATCACTTGACATATTTGGCATTGATAAGGCAATCTGAAACGTTGTTCCCTTTAATCAGCATACTGTAGACGCTGAGTGAGATGGAAAGGGAACAGATCCAGTGCTTTATGAGCGCCACCACCCTTGTTCCCCTTATATTTTTGGGGTTGGGGGCAAGTGAGCACAAGCCTGGTTTATGCCTCCTTTGGACACATTCCAGCATTCCAAAAGTGTCCCTCTCTTCAGGATGCCATTTCTGGCAATCCCTACATGAGCATACTCCCACAAGGGGTGCAGTATGGGAATCTGGGGCATACCAACAAGGGTTCACCCTCCAGGGAGGACATCATCATTCTATCACAGCCAGTGAGGCGCAGTAGGAAGATGAAGGGCACCAGGGCCCATAACCTGTTCTGCAGCAATGGGTGCGCATGAACTAGGCTCACCAGGTAA